>JAQQAC010009165.1:1113882-1295392 GCA_029783875.1 Phataginus tricuspis | reverse complement strand
ATGAATGGATTAAGAAGATGTGGTACATATACACAATGGAATATTACTCAGCCATAAGAAAAAAACAAATTCTACCATTTGCAACAACATGGATGGAGCTGGAGGGTATTATGCTCAGTGAAATAAGCCAGGCCGAAAAAGACAAGTATCAAATGATCTCACTCATATGTGGAGTATAAGAACAAAGAAAAAAACTGAAGGAACAAAACAGCAGCAGACTCACAGAACCCCAGAACGGACTAATAGTTACCAAAGGGAAAGGGACTGTGGAAGAAGGGGGGAAGGGAGGGATAAGAGGGTAAAAGGGGCATTACGATTAGCAGACATAGGGTAGGGGGGCACGGGGAGGACTGTACAGCTCAGAGAAGACAAGTAGTGATTCTCATCTCACTACACTGATGGACACTGACTGTAATAGGGTTGGTGGGGGGGACCTGATGAAGGGGGTAGTTTAATCATCACAATATTGCTCATGTAATTGTAGGTTAATGATACTAAAATAAAATAAATTGTAAAAAAAAAAAATCAATGGATCAATGACCAAATAAAAACAGAGATCAAGCACTATATGGAGAAAAATGACAAGAATAATTCAACACCGCAAAATCTGTGGGACACACTGAAGACCATGCTAAGAGGGAAATATACTGCAGAACAGGCTTACCTTAGAAAAGAAGAGCAATATCATATGAACAGTCTAAACTCACACTGAAATTAGAAAAAGAAGAACAAATGAGGCCCAAAGTCAGTAGAAGGTGGAATATAATAAAGAATATAGCAGAAATAAATAAAATCAAGGAGAATAAAACAATACAAAGAATCAATGAAGGAAGGAGCTGGTTCTTTGAGAAAATAAACAAAATAGATAAACCCCTAGCCAGACTTATCAAAAAAAAAAGAGAGTCTACACACATAAACAGAATCAGAAATGAGAAAGGAAAAATCACTACAGACACCACAGAAATACAAAGAACTATTAGAGAATATTATGAAAAATTATATGCTAACAAACTGGATAACCTAGAAGAAATGGACAACTTTCTAGAAAAATGCAATCTTCCAAGACTGCCCCAGAAAGAAACAGAAAATCTGAACAGACCGATTACCAGCAATGAAATTGAATTGCTAATGAAACTACCTAAGAACAAAATTCCTGAACCAGATGGCTTCACCACTGAATTTTATCAAACATTTAGTGAAGACCTAATACCCATTCTCGTTAAAGTTTTCCAAAAAGAAGAAGAGGAGGGAATATTCTCAAACTCATTCTACGAGCCCAGCATCACTCTAATACCAAAACCAGAGAAAGACACCACAAAAAAAGAAAATTACAGACCAATATCCCTGATGTATATAGATGCAAAAATCCTCAACAAAATATTAGCAAACTGAATTCAAAAATACATCAAAAAGATCACTCATCATGATCAAGTAGGATTTATTCCAGGGATGCAAGGATGGTACAGTATTTGAAAACCATCAATATCATCCACCACATCAACAAAAAGGACAAAAAACACATGATCATCTCCAGAGATGCTGAAAAAGCATTTGACAAAATTCAACATCCATTCATGATAAAAACTCTCAACCAAATGGGTATAGAGGGCAAGTACCTCAACTTAATAAAGGCCATATATGACAAACCCACAGTGAACATCATACTTAACAGTGAGAAGCTGAAAACTTTTCCTTTAAGATTAAGTAAGACAAGGATACCCACTCTCCTGACTTTTATTCAACATAGTTCTAGAGCTCCAGCCATGGCAATCAGACAACACAAAGAAACAAAAGGCATCCAGATTGGCAGGGAAGAAGTTAAATTGTCACTGTTTGCAGATACCATGATATTGTGCATAAAATACCCTAAAGAATCCACTCCAAAACTACTAGGTGTAATATTTGAATTCAGCAATCTTGCAGGATATAAAATCAATAGAGAGAAATTTGTCGTATTCCTATACACTAAAGATGAACTAGCAGAAAGAGAAATCAGGAAAACAATTCTATTCACAATTGGATCAAAAAGAATAAAATACCTAGGAATAAACCTAATGAAGGAAGTGAAATACCTATACCCTGAAAAACTACAAGATGCTCATGAGAGAAATTAAGGAAGATACCAATAAATGGAAATACATCCCGTGCTCATGGATAGGAAGAATTAATATTGTCAAAATGACCATCCTGCCTAAAGCAATCAAAGATTTAATGCAATCCCTATCAAAACACCAACAGCATTCTTCAATGAACTAGAATAAATAGTTCTAAAATTCATTTGGAACTACAAAAGACCCCAAATAGCCAAAGCAATCCAGAGAAGGAAGAATGAAGTGGGGCGATTATGCTCCCTGACTTCAAGGTCTACTACAAAGCCACAGTAATCAAGACAATTTGGTACTGGCACAAGAACAGACCCATAGACCAATGGAATGGACTAGGGAGCCCTGATAAAAACCCAAGCATATATGGTCAATTAATATATGATAAAGGAGCTATGGATACACAATGGGGAAATAACAGCCTCTTCAAAAACTTGTGTTGGCAATACTGGACAGCTACATGTAAGAGAGTTAAACTGAATTATTGTCTAACCCCATACACAAAAGTAAACTAAAAACAGATCAAAGACCTGAATGTACTTCATGAAACCATAAAAGTCCTAGCAGAAAACATAGGCAAAAATCTCTTGAATATAAACATGAGCAATTTTTTGTGACAAGGAAATATAAGCAAAAATGAACAAGTGGGATTCTATCAAGCTAAAAAGTTTCTGTACCATAAAGGACACCATCAGCAGAACTGAAAGGCATCCTATCTATGGGAGAATATATTTGTAAATGACTTATCCAACAAAGGGTTAACATCCAAAATATATAAAGAACTCACATGCCTCAACACCCAAAAAGAAAATAACCCAATTAAAAAATGGGCGGAGGATATGAACAGACACTTCTCCAAAGAAGAAATTCAGATGGCCAACAGGCACATGAAAAGATGCTCCATGACACTAATTATCAGGGAAATGCAAATTAAAACCACAATGCGATATTACCTCACACCAGTTAGGATGGTCAACATCCAAAAGACTAGGAACAACAAATGCCAGGAAGGATGAAGAGAAAGGAGAACCCTCCTATACTGCTGGTGGGAATGTAAACTAGTTCAACCATTGTGGAAAGCAATATGGAAGTTCCACAAAAAACTAAAAATAGAAATACCATTTGACCTGGGGATTCCACTTCTAGGAATTTACCCTAAGAAAGCAAGATCTCAGATTCAAAAAGACATATGCACCCCTATGTTTACTGTAGCACTATTTACAATAGCCAAGAAATGGAAGCAACCCAAGTGTCCATCAGTAGATGAATGGATAAAGAAGATGTGGTACATATACACAATGAAATACTATTCAGCCATGAGAAAGAAACAAATCCTACCATTTGCAATAAAATGGATGGAGCTAAAGGGTATTATGCTCTGTAAAATAAGACAAAAACCAAATGATTTCCCTCGTTTGTGGGGTATAATAACAAAGCAAAGCTGAAGGAACAAAATAACAAAAGACTCACAGACTCCAGTAAGGGACTAGCAGTTACCAAAGGGGAGGGGTGGGAGAGGTTGGCTGGGGAGGGAGGTAGAAGCACATTGAGGGGTACTAAGATTAGTTCACATGTTGTGGAGGGAGACAGTGTAGCACAGAGAAGACAAAGAGCAACTGTGTGGCATCTTACTACAATGTTGGACAGTGACTGCAATGGGCTATGAGGGGCACTCAATAATATGGATGAATGTAGGAACCACATTGTTTTTCTTGTGATACTTTTAGTATACATGAGACAAGCGAAGACTGGGAAAATACTTGGGTAGTTGGGTTGCTTCTGTGCTCTTCTTCCATCTCCATGAGAGCATGGCCTGGGTAACCTGCTGGGCCGAGTGCAAGGAAGAACACAGACTGCGAATCTAGAACTGACTTCGAATCAACTCACAGTTTTGCATCAAGTCTGACCACCCCTGACCATTTGCCCACAGCAGATGTGGTAACTCCTTGGTAAACCACTTAGTAAACCACTTCCCAAAATAAACTACCTGCCTTTTGCAAAGCTTTTTGTCGTAACAACAAACAGAAAGATACACATAACCAGAGACAGAACTAAATACAGTTTATTCTTTTAAGTAGTCAACAGTGAGTTATTGTTATTAGTTCAGGAGTCTTAAAAGCTGAAACAATGACAGCCAATCCATTCTCCCTTCAACTAGAGCAAGAAAGTAAAAATGACCAGGATCAACTTTATCCCTTTCTAACCAAGATTTTTCTAACCTGAAAGTTTCTGAGAAGTTATGATTTACTGTTAAGAATTTATAGGCCTCCATATCCGTTCGGAGAAATTTCCCAAAATTTGCCTTCTAGAAGACTTATAATTCACTGGACTTAGTTTTTATTATTCCCATGAACTGTAATACAGAAATCTAAAAGCAGCTAATCCAATTTCAGTCAAATTTTTCATTACCACTAATGGCTTTCACATAACTTTCCTCTTTCTTGGTCCAAGAGGTATGGTTTTATGTGAATATCTCTTGTTTAAAATGTAAAATAACTGCATGATTATAACAAACCTAAGTTCTATGCTGTAAGCCTCCTAGACAGCATTAGTTACCCATGCAGAGAAGCGAACTTGTTATCTGAAATACCTTCCTACATTTCAGAAACACTATCATCTATGGTATGAGAAATACTTTCTCAGTAATGAAATTCCTCTAGAAGTTTTTTTCCCTGCAAAAGTACACCAACCACACATTAGAGTGAATGGGTTTTCTACCTATACTAATAGTTTTGTAATATAGTTTAACTCTTTGCTATTCCAGTTCTTACACCAAATAATCTGTACCATGAATTAAAATACTTGTGATCTTTAAGTTACTGAGGAACTCCATGAGCCAATCCACCATGCCTAACCCACAAATGGCCTGTATCTCATCTGGATGGGTCCACTGGTGGGACAAAGCATGAGTCACCTAGCACTGGATACCTTCTTTTTGTAACAAATATTTTTGGTATACAGAAATAAAATACCATTAAATAAAAACAAGTTTCCAGAAACAGTATGAAAAACACATTAAATAGAAAATTAAAATCCCTCTAAAAAAATGGGTAATATTCATATAGTGGAATAAATTTGACCACATGGAACAACACAGATAAATACATTGCATGTTGGATATACCTAAAACACCTGCTAAAATATATACTATGTAAATGGACAAAGAAGATGTGGTGCATATATACAATGGAAATTCAGCCATAAGGAGAAAACAAATCTTACCGTTTGTACCAACATGGCTGACGCTAGAGGGTATTATACTCAGAGAAATAAGCCAGGCGGAGAAAGACAAGTACAAATGATTTCACTCACTTGTGAAGTATAACAACAAAGCAAAAACTGAAGGAACAAAACAGCAGCAGACTCACAGACTCCAAGAAGGTACTAGTGGTTACCAAAGGGAAGAGGATTAAGGGGCATTATGGTTAGCACATATAATGTAGGGGGGACACGGGGGAAGGCAGTATAACACAGAGAAGACAAGTAATGACTCAATAGCATCTTACTACTCTGATGGACAGTAACTGCAATGGGGTGTTGGGGAGACTTGATAATATGGGTGAATGTAATAACCACAATGTCGCTCATTTGAAACCTTCGTAAGATTGTATATCAATGATACCTTAATAAAAAATAAATGTATATATACACTATGTATCAGTCAGCTTTTGCTGCATAGCAAACAACCACAAAATTTCAGTGAGAGACAACAATGGCACTTACTGCTCACTCACTTGTCTGCAGGCCAGTTGGGCTTCAGCTAAAGGCCTGGCATGGTCAGGCTTGACACAAAGCTGTGAGTTGATTCCAAGTCAGTTCTAGATTCCCAGTCTGTGTCCTTTGTACTGGGTCCAGCAGGTTACCCAGGCGATGCTCTCATGGAGATGGAAGAAGAGCACAGAAGCAACCCAACTACCCAAGCATGTTCCCAGTCTTTGCTTGTCTCATGTCTACTAACATCCCCTTGGCCAAGGTGAATCCCAAGGCAACAGCCAACGTAAAAGGGAGGGGAAGTACATACTCTGTCTTCCACAAGCCTTAGCAAGGGAGTGACTGTGTACTATGACTGACTACAGGGGAGTAAAGATTTGAGTCTCATAATTCAGATTAACTTAAGTGTATATTCTTATCTCTGACACATGTGCAGAGGAGACAGAAGGATGTCTATATAGCATTGTTCATATGAGCATAGAATTAAGTACAATCTAAATGTTCATTAGTAGGGAATGGAAAAATAAATTGTTGTTGACTCCCAATAAAATTCGTATGTTAAAATTAAATAACTAATGAGTCAGCATGGCTAAATATAAAAATAGTATTGTTAGGAAAATAAGAATAGTACATATAATGAAAATAATATGTACTATTGCTACAAAATACAGAATAGTATATACCATTCATATAAAATTTTTTAATAAGTGAAAAGCAATATTATGCATTCTTTATGGAAATATACATATTTAATAAAGTATATAAACATGAGTGGAAAGAGCACAATGATTTCAATACAGTGAAATGGAGAGAGAATAGATAAAGGTAGAGTTTCAGCTAAAATGGTAAAAATTAATTTAAAAAAAGATAAAATCCACCAAAAAAAATATGTCAAAATGTGAACATCTCTAAATCTTAGTGAGGGTTAGAAAATTAATGTCTACTATGCTTTTTGTATGTTCAAATAATTCATAATTAGGGATTATGGAAGATTTTAGTTTTTAAAAAACAGCATAAAGACAAACCAATTGCCCATAATACTTCTGGAAAACACTGTCTAATGGGAATCATAGATCAATTGAGCTGAAACAATATTTTAGACAACCTGAAGACTATAAACGTCCTTAGTAATTTGGCCATATACTAACAATTCCTACTATCTGGGACTACCTCTCCTTTCATAACAATCAGACACTTTGTTCAAACACCTCCATAGTTTATGAGAAATTACTGATGTTTGATGACCACTTTAACTGCAGAGTTTACCACATGCTGAACAGTCTGCCATTTTCTAGACTTTGACAAACTTATAACATGTATTTTTAATACATGGAGGCTAGAAGTAGCTAATAGAATGATAGCCAAATTTGATCATCATCTTTGATTTAAAAAGAGCCCTCAGCGGGTTGCGAATAAAGACTGAATTAAAATTTGGATGTGTCTACAGTGAGACCATGCTAACCTGAAAATGAGGTGTTCTTTTAAATTTCAAGTGAACAAAGAAAGCTACAAATATTGAATACCCAAGACATATGTCAGGCACTTGTTTTACATGTATTTTACAAAAAAAAACTTTGTTCCAATCCTAAGGTATAGGAATTATTTCCTCTACTTATGGTTAAGAATGACAGAGCAGAGAATTAAATCCAGATCCATCTGACACCAGAATCTGTGTCCTTCACTCACCTCACTTTGCCTCAATCTGGAACTTAAAGGAATCCTGAGAGGTCACCCCATCATCACCAGAACCCTGCTGTACTGTTCCCCCATCCATGACATCCATGTCATCTACACTTGAAAAGCCCTGGGCAAGCAGTAAAATCAATGCATTTGACCTCTTAATACTCCAGCCTACTTTTTCTTGATAGATTTATGAACTTGCCTTTTTCAGACTTACATTTTTCTTAGGTCACCCCCCTGTTGACCAGACATCCAGCCAGGGTCTAATTCTAATTCAATAAAATTCTCCATTCTCACTCTCAGCTGAAATTACCATAACCTTGTTGGTGTAGTCCCAGCTCAGCGTAATAAAAGCAATTTTAAAGATTTATTCATACTAACATAAACATTGTACACAGTCCTGGAAACAAGTGTGAAAACAATGTTACTATACCATGACTAAAAGTGAAATTAGCTATAATTTCCTTCAAAAGACCTAAAATAGCACTATAGTGTAGAGATAGATGAAGATACTCTAAGGCAGTTCTAGGCAGCAAGTAAATTAATTAAGCATATTACATTTATTAAGAAATTTATTATAATTGTGCATGGATAACATTAATGAATTTGGAATTGCTGCATCTTAGAACACATATGACCAACCAGACAACTCAACGTGTTTCTTACTCTACAGAAGCCAAGACACCAAGAAAGAGCAATGGCCCCATAAGAGCGCAATCTCTCTAGACGATAAAATTTTATCATCTATTCTGGGAAAATGGCGGCGTGAGCAGGGCGGCAGAAATCTCCTCCCAAAACCATATATATTTGTGAAAATACAACAAATACAACTACTCCTAAAAGAGAGACCAGAAGATACAGTACA
Organism: Phataginus tricuspis; assembly: GCA_029783875.1. NCBI lineage: Eukaryota > Metazoa > Chordata > Mammalia > Pholidota > Manidae > Phataginus > Phataginus tricuspis. The sequence continues at coordinate 1,287,034 of JAQQAC010009165.1, read as the reverse complement.
ACAGCCAGACTACAGCTACAGCTGCGAGAACTCAGCGACTCACAAAGCAGGTAAGACACAAAGCCGTGAGCCGGCGGGACCTGAGCACTCCCCCACCCCAGTGCACTGGCGGGAGGAAAAGAATCAGAGTGTGGAGGGAGTGGAAGCACAGGACTGCTAAATAACCAGCCCTGGTGATCTGCACCGGGAGCACAGACACACATCGCATGGTGCGCTGGAGATTAAAGAAACAGAAGGGCAGGAACCAAGACAGAGACTGCTAGTGGGTCCCCTCAGCCGGCTCCCTGGGACAAAAGAAAAGTGGGCGCTTTTTTAAAACTCTTAAAGAGACAAGGACCCAACAGTGGAATAAAATCGTCCCAGCACACAGCCCAGTAGGCGGGGACTCTTGAGGAATTTCGGGCCCCTAACTGGCTGCTGGGTAAAGCAACCCCGCCAAAACCCCTCACAGTAATAAGCAGCCTGCAATTCATTCCCCCCGGTCGGCGCCGCAAACGGTCCGGCGGATCCGCCACAGCTGCGGAACAGCGGGAGAGCGGCCCCGCCCACAACTACACAGAATCCCCTCCTGGCGGGCACGCAGCTAACCGGGAAGGGCCACAGAACACAGAACAAGGTCTGGAAGGCACCAAGGGGCGAAGAACGCACCTGGCATGGCTGCAAACCCCTGCAGTGCTCTAGGTTTGCCTGAGGGCGGCCCCACACATGGCAGTTCACGGGATTATCCCAGAAACTGACTCCCGGTGTGCGGGTAACCAGCACAGGCTGCAGAGAAGGGCAAGGAGAACAACAAGCAGGAAGGGACTTTGTTCTCCCAGCTGACACACGTGGCACGTGCCTATGACCACTTCTATTGCCATGAAAAGACAGAAGAATATGGTCCAGTCAAGGATCACCCAGACAACCCCAGAGAGAGGGCCTGGTGGGATAGATTAAACAATCTTTCTGAAAAAGAATTCAGAATAAAACTCATAACCATGCTGATGGACCTACAGAGAAATATGCAAGAGCTAAGGGAGGAAGTCAGGAGGGTCATTACAGAAACGAAACAATCGACTGACGGGCTAAAGAGCAGACTGGACGAGGTGCAAGAGACTGTTAATGGAATAGAAACCAGAGAACAGGAGTACAGAGGAGCTGAGGCAGTGAGAGATAAAAGGATCTCTAGGAATGAAAGAATATTAAGAGAACTGTGTGACCAAACCAAACAGAACAATAATCGCATTATAGGTGAACCAGAAGAAGAAGACAGAGAAAAAGGGATAGAAAGTGTCTTTGAAGACAAATTGAGGAAAACTTTCCCAAGCTGGGAAAGGAAATAGTTTCTCAGATCATGGAAGCCCACAGATCTTCCAACACAAGGGACCAAAGGAAGACAACACCAAGACATATAATAATTAAAATGGCAAAGATCACAGACAAGGACGGAGTAACAGAGTATTAAAGGCAGCCAGAGAGAGAAAAAAGATCACCTACAAAGGAAAACCCATCAGACTATCATCAGACTTCTCAACAGAAACCTTACAGGCCAGAAGAGAATGGCATGATATATTTAACGCAATGAAACAGAAGGGCCTTTGAACCAAGAATACTGTATCCAGCACAATTATCATTTAAATTTGAGGGAGGGATTAAACAATTCTCAGACAAGTGAAAGTTGAGGGAATTTGCCTCCCATAAACCACCACTACAGGATATCTTAAACAGACTGCTCTAGAGGGAAGCACCCCTAAGGCCAAAAAGATGTCACCAGAGAAAATAAAAGCATAGCAAAGAAAGCAGATTATCCAAATACTAACAAAAGGCAAAAAAGAAAATACTATCCACAAAAACAGTCAAAGGAAACGTAAAAGAGTACAGAATGAAACACCTAGCATATAAAGAATGGAGGAGGAATAATAAGAAGGGAGAGAAACAAAGAATCATCAGACTGTGTTCATAGTAGCTTAACAAGACAGTTAAGTTAGACTGTTAGATAGTAAAGAAGCTACCCTTGATCTTTTGGTAACGACGAATCTAAAGCCAGCAATGGCAATAAGTACATATCTATCCCAAATCATCTTAAATGTAAATGGACTGAATGCACCAATCAAAAGACACAGGGTAACAAAATGGATAAAAAAGCAAGACTCATCTATATGCTGCTTACAAGAGACTCACCTCAAACCCAAAGATATACACAGACTAAAAGTGAAGGGATGGAAAAAGATATTTCATGCAAACAACAAAGAGAAAAAAGCAGGTTTTGCAGTACTTATATCAGACAAAATACTTCAAAACGAAGAAAGTAGCAAGAGATAAAGAAGGACATTATATAATGATAAAGGGGTCAGTCCAACAACAGGATATAATCATTATGAATATATATGCACCCAACACAGGAGCACCGACATATGTGAAACAAATACTAACAGAATTAAAGGAGGAAATAGAAAGCAATGCATTCATTTTAGGAGACTTCAACACACCACTCACTCCAAAGGACAGATGAACCAGACAGAAAATAAGTAAAGACACAGAGGCACTGAACAACACACTAGAACAGATGGACATAACAGACATCTATAGAACTCTACACCCAAAAGCAGCAGGATACACATTCTTCTCAAGTGCACATGGAACATTTTCCAGAATAGACCACATACCAGGCCACAAAAAGAACCTCCTACCAACCAACTTCTTAGATCACAAAGGAATAAAACTAGAAATAAATTGTACAAAGAAAACAAAAAGGCTCTCAAATACATGGAAACTTAACAACATTCTCCTAAATAATCAATGGATCAATGACCAAATTAAGACAGAGATCAAACAATATATGGAGACAAATGACAACAGCACAAAGCCCTGACTTCTGTGGGACTCAGCAAAGGCAATTCTAAGAGGAAAATATATTGCAATCCAGGCTTATTTAAAGAAGGAAGAACAATCCCAAATGAATAGTCTAAAGTCCCAATTATTGAAATTAGAAAAAGAAGAATAAATGAGGCCCAAAATTACCAGAAGGCGGGACATAATAAAGATTAGAGAAGTAATAAATAAAATTGAGAAGAATAAAACAATAGGAAAAAATCACTTAAACCAAGAGCTGGTTCTTTGAAAAAATAAACAAAATAGATACACCCCTAACCAGACTTATTAAGAGAAAAGGAAAATCTACACAAATAAACAGAATCAGAAATGAGAAAGGAAAAATCACAATGGACCCCACAGAAATACAAAGAATTATGAAAGAATACTATGAATATCTATATGCTAACAAGCTGGAAAACCTAGAAGAAATGGACAACTTCTTAGAAAAATACCACCTTCCAAAACTGACCAAGCAAGAAACAGAAAACCTAAGCAGACCAATTACCAGCAACGAAATTGAATCGGTAATCAAAAAACTACCCAAGAACAAAACCCCCAGGCCAGATGGATTCACAGTTGAATTTTTTCAGACATATAGAAAAGAAATAATACCCATCCTCCTTAAGGTTTTCCAAAAAATAGAAGAAGAGGGAATACTTCCAAACTCTTTCTATGAAGCCAGCATCACTCTACTACCAAAACCAGGCAAAGACCCCACCAAAAAAAATTACAGACCAATATCTGTGATGAACATAGATGCAAAAATACTCAACAAAATATTAGAAAAACCAAATTCAAAAATACATCAAGAGGATCATACACCATGATCAAGTGGGATTCATCCCAGGGATGCAAGTGTGGTACCACATTCGAAAATACATCAACATCATTCACCACATCAACAAAAAGAACAAAAACCACATGATCATCTCCATAGATGCTGAAAAAGCATTTGACTAAATTCGACATCCATTCGTGATAAAAACTCTTAACAAAATGGGTATAGAGGGCAAGTACCTCAACATAATAAAGGCCATATATGACAAACCCACAACCGACATCATACTTAACAGCAAGAAGCCGAAAGGTTTTCATCTAAGATCGGGAACAAGACAGGGATGCCCACTCTCTCCACTGTTATTCAACATAGTACTGGAGGTCCTAGCCACAGCAATCAGACAAAACAAAGAAATACAAGGCATCCAGATTGGTAAAGAAGAAGTCAAACTGTCACTATTTGCAGATGACATGATACTGTACATAAAAAACCCTAAAGACTCCACTCCAAACTACTAGAACTAATATCTGAATTCAGCAAAGTTGCAGGATACAGAAGTAATACACAGAAATCTTTTGTTTTCGTAAACACTAACGATGAGCTAACAGAAAGAGAAATCAGGAAAACAATTCCATTCACAGTCACATCAAAAAGAATAAAATACCTAGGAATAAACCTAATGAAGGAAGTGAAAGACCGATACCCTGAAAACTACAAGACACTCCTAAGAGATATTAAAGAGGACACTAAGAAATGGAATCTCATCCCATGCTCTTGGCTAAAAAGAATAAATATTGTCAAAATGGCTATACTACCTAAAGCAATCTACAGATTCAATGCAATCCCTATCAAAATACCAACATCAGTCTTCAATGAACTGGAACAAATAGTTCTAAATTTCATATGGAATGACAAAAGACCCCGAGTAGCCAAAGCAATCCTGAGAAGGAAGAATAAAACAGGGGGAATTACGCTCCCAGACTTCAAGCTCTACTACAAAGCCACAGTAATCAAGACAATCTGATACTGGCACAAGAACAGAACCACAGACCAGTGGAACAGAATAGAAAGCCCAGACATTAACCAAACATATATGGTCAGTTAGTATATGATAAAGGAGCCATGGATATACAATGGGGAAATGACAGCCTCTTCAACAGCTGATGTTGGCAAAACTGGACAGCTACATGTAAGAGAATGAAACTGGATTACTGTCTAGCCCCATACACAAAAGTAAACTCAAAATGGATCAAAGACCTGAATGTAAGTCATGAAACCATAAAACTCTTAGAAAAAATCATAGGCAAAAATCTCTTGGACATAAACATGGGCAACTTCTTCATGAACATATCTCCCTGGGCAAGGGAAACAAAGCAAAAATGAACAAGTGGGACTATATCAAGCTGAAAAGCTTCTGCACAGCAAAGGACACAATTATTAGAACAAAAAGACATCCTACAGTATGGGAGAATATATACATAAATGACATATCCGATAAGGGGTTGACATCCAAAATATATAAAGAACTCACGCACCTCAACAAACAAGAAGCAAGTAATCCAATTAAAAAATGGGCAGAGGATCTGAACAGACACTGCTCCAAAGAAGAAATTCAGATGGCCAACAGGCACATGAAAAGATGCTCCACATCGCTGGTCATCAGAGAAATGCAGATTAAAACCACAATGAGATATCACCTCACACCAGTAAGGATGGGCAACATCCAAAACACAAACAACAACAAATGTTGGTGAGGATGTTGAGAAAGGGGAACCCTCCTACCCTGCTGGTGGGAATGCCAAATTAGTTCAACCATTGTGGAAAGCAGTATGGAAGGTCTTCAAAAAACTAAAAATAGAAATACCATTTGACTCACGAATTCCACTCCTAGGAATTTACCCTAAAAAAAACAGGATCAGAGATTCAAAATGACATATGCACCCCTATGTTTATCGCAGCACTATTTACAATAGCCAAGAAATGGAAGCAACCTACATGTCCATCAGGAGATGAATGGATAAAGAAGATGTGGTACATATACAAAATGGAATATTATTCAGCCATAAGAAGAAAACAAATCCTACCATTTGCAACAACATGGATGGAGCCAGAGGGTATTATGCTCAGTGAAATAAGCCAAGCCGAAAAAGACAAGTATCAAAGGATTTCACTCATATGTGGAGTATAAGAACAAAGAAAAAAACTGAAGGAACAAAACAGCAGCAGACTCACAGAACCCAAGAACGGACTAACAGTTACCAAAGGGAAAGGGATTGGGGAGGATTGGTGGGAAGCGAGGGACAAGGGGGAAAAAGGGGCATTACGATTAGCAGACGTGATGTGGGGGAGTGGGTGCAGGGAGGGCTGTAGAACTCAGAGAAGATTCTACAGCATCTCACTACACTGATGGACTTGGGTATGTGGGGGGGACCTGATGAAATTGGGAGTTTAGTAACCGTAATGTTGCAGATGTAATTGTAGATTAATGATATCAAAAAATTTTTTTTTATTTATCATCTAGATAAAATGGTCAAAAAAGAATGGTCAAAACATATTATTGAGAACAGGTTCTTTCAATTTTCTGCAAGAACACATCACAGCCCTGTGCTAATATATTAATGCAGTTTTTCACTTTAAGCCCCAGGAGGCATCAGCAGCAATTCTTATCCCATGGAAGAAATTAGTATTTTCCCTTCTATATAAGCTATCCCAACCACCTACAAAATAAACACAGTAGAGAAGCCATAAATAACACCATGGATTTTAAAAGCCTTCTAAGGCAAATAATCCACCTCCTGTTTAGAAAATAAGGCTAACCACCTGGCAACAAGTATATTTACTGACTACGGCACTACACTCATGCAACAGCACTTACTGAGCACCTACTATGTGCCGGACTTCATGCTAGGCCCTGCGGATACAACTGATGCAGGCAGCGTCCTAGTGCCAGTCGTCCCTACCCCTTGTTATTCACCCTGTGTAGTCCCCTCCCTTGGAGTCGGGCTGGACCCTTCTAACAAACGGAAATGGTGAAAGTGAGTGAATGTGATTTCCAAGGTTAGATTATAAAAAATACTAGGGCTTCTTTCTTGAATTCTCTTTCTCTCTACCTCCCTCTCTCTCTGATCAGTCACCCTAGGGAAAGCCAGCTGCCATGTAGGGAGGCAGCCCAGTCCAGCCGGAAGATCATCTAGGCCTGCCAATGACAAGAGTGAATTTGAGAGCAAATCCTTTAGCCTAGGAGAGATCTTGAGACAGAGGCATCAAGCTCACCATACCCAGATTCTGGACCCACAGAAACTGTAAGATAATAAATGTATGCTGTTTTAAGCTGCTAAATGTGGGGGTAATTCATTAAGCAACAATAGAAAGCTATTACACAATGATTTATAATATAAACAGGGTCCTTGCCTCAGTGGAGTTTACAATTGAGCCGGTAGAGATAGTTAATAAACACAGACATAGAAGATATAATTTTGCATAACTTTAAATGCTATGTAGAAAGCCAAGCCAAGTAACGGGATAGAAGGTGACTGCCTAAGTGAGTGGGAAGGGAGGATCTCTTCAGAGACTGGAGTGCAGTGGGCCTTGTCATTCAAGGCAAAGGGTATGTGCTACTGCAGTAAATTAAATGCAAAAGTACATATGAAAATCCTACCTTCTATTAAGCCAAAAATTAATTAAATTTTCAAAAAAGTAAACCAATGCCATTCTTTTCAGTAATTTTTTGTTCTGAAAAGTTATTTTTCATTAAAAATGTTGTTTATTGTGTATTATTTTAAAATGGATTAACAAACATTTTAAATTTTGCTTTAATTTCTAATATAATAAATGTAAATAGCTGTGACTCACATTACCAAAGTCTTTTGAAGATGCCCAATAATATTTAAAAGTGGAAAGGGGTCCTTAGACCATGATGAATGAGAACGGTAGAGTATTATAGGTCCTGGTATGGAGTATGGATCTTATTTCAAGTTGAATGGGACTGAAATCCACTGAAGGATTTTTAAGCACAATGATATGACCTGATTTAAACTTTAGAAGATTATTTGGGGTTCCATCAGGACACTGGACTGAATGGAACAGAAATGTGGAAATCTGCCAGTACATGGCAAATAATTACCCACAGATGTTTTCGTGTGCACCTAACAAGGACAGTCCTGAAGCTGAGGGTTGAATCTTTCACATTAGGGAAAAAAACCAAACCCACGTGAAAGTAACTGATATCTCTGTTATGCAACTGAAGGTTTGCTAGTACATTAATTGAAAAATATGGGAATAAATCAATCCTGGTGATTTAGAATGCAACATGGAATTTCCTTTTCACTTCTTCCTCAGGACCTGGTAATCTACTTCAAGCCTGGATGTTGTAGCCTGTAGACTTTACCCAGGTACACCAGACAATTTCTAAGCAAAATAGCAAAATTATACTTTAGGGGCATTTTCTGCAAGATGAAACAATCAGAAAACAGGGCTACCTGCTGACTGCATTCAACTTTGCTTTTGCCATTATGAAACTGACGCTTCTATAAATTGGCACTAATAGAATTTCACCTACCTCATAAAGAGCACTTTTTGAGATGGATCAAATGTTTTCTTCAACAGTGGTATGCCACAGAAATAGGAAAACAAATCAAACAAAAAACCCTCTAATTTCTGCATTGTTGGGTGAAATGTGGTGAGATTCTTCTACTGCCAAATATCAACCCACAGGAACCACAGGGTCTAGTCTGAAGTTCTATAAAGTAAAAATTTAGATTAAACTGAACTAAGATGGGTGGTTCAAGATATCTTCCCTGAATTTTTCTGCCCACTCCAAGGACCACCCACTGCTGTCAGTGACTGATAAGGTCTAGCTTGTTTTTTCTCCCATAAGTGATGTTTCAACAAACATAGTTAAAATGCTAAGAAAAAACAAAATTATATGACTTTCTGAATTATATGCATTTCTGACCTTGTTCGTAGCCTCCGTTGTGAATTAATCAAACGCTGAGGTAAATGCCTGCCTAGTGTAGCCTGACTACAACACCACACCTTTCTCATTACCCATTACCCTCAGTAGTTTCCCTTTATCTTTAGAAGCGTAAAAAAAAAAAAAAACAGAAAAAAATGTCCAATAATTTTATCTTTTTCTGAGTAGAAAGAAGCAGGATGGCATCAGAGAATAAAACATAAAGCTCGGAAAGAAGTAAAAACCTGCTACGGATTTGCTGAAGCCTGCCTGCCTGGGGCTGCAGGGCATTACTTTAGCCTAAATTGCTCATCCCGGCTTTCAGCTTCGAGAAAAGTAAGCAGAAGAAAGATAGAATTTTACAATTCTCTTTGGGCCAGCCTCAGGCAAGCAGTTTTAATATAGCTACTGACCAGGGGCAGAACACGAATTACTGTTCTGGACATGTGATTATAAAATCAAACGTGAAATAAATGCAAACAAACCTGGTATTAAAAGGAACAGCTTCTATGAAATGAAAGGGTGATTATTTTTTAGCATTCTTTGCAACCTGGTGGAATTTACCAGAATGAATTTTTAAATAGTATGTTTGAAATAGCACTTTATTTGCAGAAATTCATTTCATGCAGATTTTCAAAACTGTGTTTAAAGTAAAACACATCAGGCTTATTAAATTATTTGCCTGATAGCTAGAACAAGGAAACCCTGGAAGTCAGTTTAATTTCCTTTTACTTCTCTCCATCCCACATCTTTTTTCCCTCCTATTGACAAGCTCTCAAGACCCCACTGTCCTGCGCTCTGGGGTGATGACTGCCACAGGAAGCGGGAAGATTTAAACAGAAGAGGCATTAAGTACGCCGGGTCAGGTTTACGTGTGGCAGCTGCTGGCATCATGTGATTTTAAAAGCTCCAAAAGGCCTCCTGCCCCCACCAGTTTTAGCTCACTGGCTTCTGCCTCAGAGCCAGAAATTTCCAAAGCCTCCACTCTCTGACCCAAGAAGTAGAGACTCATGCCTAACTACCAGTATTACGCAGGAGGGACAGCATAGCAAGGCTCAGGTGGAAGGGGAAAGAATGACCTGTAAGAGTTGTGAGCTTGGCACATTAGTAAGAGACTATGAAATCAAAGCTAATTAAGGTGAGGATTTCACCCACCATATATTTGTATGGGTGAATGAGTCAGGTATAAGGTCATTAAATTGGAACCTTGGTGCATAAGTAACATGGTGAGTGATGGGTGCTCACTTACTGGGGAAAAAGGAATTTTCCCAGTGGAGCAGAAATCCAGTCTTGAGGCAAAACTGGTTCAGGAGATACAGGGAAAGCCCCAGTACCAAAGAAAGGGAATCAGGGAGTGGCCAGAGCAGTTTTGCCCCAGAGCATTGTCAGAACTATTGTCATGTTGAACCCAATAACTGCTGTGGGGTGGGGTGGGGGTTCCATGCTCAGCACGGTGTTTAGGAGTTCCTCTGCAGCACGCCATGTCCTGATGAAAAGGAATACGATTCGCTTTGTACTCAAAAATACTGAGATCACAGCATGGAAGTGAAGTGGAATTGTCCAGTAGGTTGGCACTAAAGGTCTGGGGGTGCGCCAGGAAGACAAGATTGTTGATTCAAGGTAAAAGTTGGTGGAGCACGAAGAGGTTCCATCACCAGCAATATAGATTAAAGAAAGTAGAATAGATGATGCAGCTATGAAGACCAGGAGGAGGCACTGAGCTAGGCGACGGGCAAGGGCGGACTTCAGGATGAAAAAGAGGAGCCAGAGAGGCGTAGATAACTAAAGGAAGGAAAGAATTTCAAGAAAAAAAAACGCAGGTAACAGTGTCAAAAGCCAGAGAGAGGCACGTGAACAAGGACTATTAAATGCCGGGTAGGGCCAGGTGGGGGGCGCTGACGGACTTCCGCCGCGCAGACTCAGGTGAATGAGCGCGGTGGGAAGGGCAGGCTGCATGTGAGAGGAAATGACGGCAATAAGCATAAACTCAGTAGCCACTAATGAAAACAGAACCAAATGATGGCTCAAGGAACAATGTTTAAGGGAGTTTTTTCTCAAAGTGGAGGAGAACTGGAAGAGAAGGCAGAACTTATCTCCTTTTGGCTCTGAAGATGGTACAAAGTGAGTCGACCACAGATCCCTCCAGAAAAGGAACTGGGAGAAAATTATCTCCCCCTCTAAAGTAACAGATGTTGGCTTCTCCTCCAGATACACTTAGAAATGCAGGATTTTCCCCAAATCCTCCCCACTCCCACCCTGGGGACTATTTGTTTTTGAGCAATTTTCCACCCAGGATGTCTCAGTTCACTCCTTTCTTGCATCAGGCTGGTGGTTAGCCCCATTCCCCTCCCTTGTTTTCAGCTGAACCATCTACTTGCATCTAGATCAGGGTTTCTTCATCTCTGATCCCCTGTCATATTGAACCCTATAATGCTGCTGGGGAGGGTGGGAATTGCGTGCATTGTACAGCGGGCTAGGGGCACCCCGGCCTCTCCTGACTACACATTGCAGCATGCTGTCCTCCAGTGCTGACAGCCCAAAGTGTCTCCAGATACCACCAAATGTTCTGGGGCATATCTCACTGAGAATCACTGCTATGCGCACTTCTGTCCCAATTCTTCTTAAAGGCTAATGCAGACACCTTCTCCCCCCAACTCATCCCATACTGCCTGACTCTGAGACAAGCAAATGACACTTTTTCTCTCCAACAATTTCTCACTACAGGTAAAACTGACAAGGCTTAACAAATATAACGCTGACCAAATTTCAGTTGCAAGAATGCTGAAAGAATGGCCATGCTCCCAGGGAAGCATGAAGGGAATGAAGGCTGCAGTTTCCATGCCGCCTTCCCCAGCTTCCTTCTCGGCTAAGCATGGGACACTGCTGCATCCCACTTATGGTGAGACTGGATGCCAGACCCGCCTCCTGATTCACTGTCCTGTTTGGCACAGATGAGACTGCACAGCCATTAGATCCGGTACATTAGCTTCCTTATTTCAATGCCAGGTTTGGGCCACATGGTTACCCTTTTTTGCCAAAAATCAGTGTAGTTTCTCTGCGGGTTATTCTGCGGGCCCTACACCTCACCTCTCTACTTCAGATACTCAGACTGCCCAGGTTTCATTCTCTCATTTACTGACCTTGCGTCATACTTAGAGACTTGTGGTTCCAAGCCTGGGGGCTCACCCCTTCCCCGGGCTCCTTTCCTCTCCTGTGTGAGGGCAGCATCTCCCACTGGACAGCAGGTTCTCCCTCCCGGGCTCTCAGGCTGCCGCAGGAACCCGCACTCACTCCGTGGTCTTCCTGGCACTCCCCCAGGCCAGGACCCGGCCGTGTGATCCAGCCCTCTCTCCAGCCTCATTTTGTCTGTGCCTTTCATTTGCCTAGAACATCTTTTTATTTGAATTTTGAGTCTACTTTGACATGTTAGAATTTCAACAAATTCTTCTCACAATCCAAGCAATGTTGCAGATTCTCAGCTCATTTCAAGATATGAAGTGGTAGATAATACCTTGAGTCCAATAAATTATTAATAAATTTCTGATGGATTACACAAAGTTCATCTGCTTTTCAGAAGCCTCGCTGAGTCATTATTTATATCCTCTTCCTCATCCTCTACGGAAGCGGTTCTTTACCAGGTTAAGCCATTCAAACAGACAGCAACACGAATGGGTACTTGAGTTGTTAGGGAACACCCCTGACCTCCTCATCAGTGAAGGCATTTAAAGCTCTTGCTTCTAAACTGATTGTCCCTTTCTTTTTTGGAAGTGTATTTGCATATCCCTTTGGGATCCTCTCTTTAAATAGCTTAATTGGTTGAAATATAAACTGATACTGACTTGGTCCTATAAAAAGGAAGGAAGTATGGTCTCCTCTCTTCCTCATGTTTTTGTCTTGAATGGTTACCATTTACCAAAAGTCTATCCTTAGCAACACTCTCCAATTGGCTACCAGATCAATCAACATGCCTGTAAATATTTTACTTTCAGTCCTCTGCCCTCATATGCACCCAGAAGAATAAATACCTATTTTTATAACCCCTTTCTAGCTAATTCATTTAGTCTCTGCTCAAAAAAAAAAATGCAGACATTTCCCCCTAAGGCTTTCATAAAAAATCCTTTCCAAATCCTACCAATTCTCCTCTCAAACTATATAGCCTAACACAGCCACTGACTCTAGCATATGCTACTTTGCTTTTAAAAAAGAGAGCAAAGAAAAAAAGGCCCCAGAATGTCACTGCAATAGTCCAGGGTGTCCACTCTGGTACTCAGGACTGACCGCACACAAATGAGCGCATCCCAGTCCCTGAGCAAAGACTTGAGAATCTCAAGAATGTACACAGTGAATTGATCTACTTATGTTATGGATAAAACTGACAGGAGAAAGCCTTTAGATCATTCTATTCCCTAACCTGAAATATAAAGAATTATCATTTATACACATAATCTTTTCCTCATTATTGAAAACTCAATAAATAACAGTAACTTTTTATTTATCTGACCTAGGAAGACTGATTAAAATTCCTCTTGGTGCCATAATTTAAAAACAAATGAGATGACACCTCTAAGAATATATACACATCAACTTTTTTGAGTCATTTGGAAGTATTATAGAAATAAATGAATTGGACAACAAAAACAGTAGAAGTGAGAATTGGCCCCATGGGTGTGTGGGGACTGAGTATAAGAGAGGAAGTGATAAATGGGAAAGGAGAACAGTATGCATCTCTCTGCAGGCCACAGAAAATAACAGAGGAAACTGGGGGAGAACATAGGAAGGATTTCTCCTACTTCTTTCCTCCTACAGGAAATCACTAATTCTTTCTGAGAAAAGGATAAGCTGTCCAGTTTTAACCCATTAGTGAAACAGCAATTTTTAGACTTAAGCATATTATCAAGCACTGCCCTTTATAGCAGCTCAAGACAATTCTGCTTAGGAAGAAAACACCTGACAGTATCCCCATTGTTTCTGAGGTAAACGCACCCTATTTTAAATGTAACTCCACAAATGTGACTTCTAAAGAACAGGGAGTAAATTAATACAGGAATTTTAAGACCCTGCTAAAAATGCTCCAGTGAAATATAATCCTTATCTAGAACTAACTGAAGCAAAATAAGCAGCATGCAGAAATATACACTTTTTAAGGAGCATTTTAAGTTTGAATATATGACATGCCAGCCTTTTTGAGAACCTTAGGCAGAAGCAGCTGCGTAGAGCTATTTGGTGCCCCCACTTCCCTCTTTGTACCCTCCACTACCCTCCAACTCATAACAGATCCTGGTCTGGCATCCTTAATCCAAAGCAATACTTTAAAAGGCCAGGTCAGGTTCCATGGAGGAAGAGCCTGGGACATTTCCATTCTGCTCTTCACTACTCCCATACAGGGCCTTACACCCCGGGCTGTCCCAGGATTAATGTGACAGCCCAGCCTTCAGAGCAGATAGACAGATCTGATCTGGTAAACATCCCCAGGATCAACCCCTAGGCTAACTTCCATCTAAAGAATTTAACCACCCACCAGCCTTCCCCTAAGTTATTTTCACTAGATCAGGCTGAAACAACGTTCAGATCTCTAGTACAATCACAAATTTTGATTCAGAGGAGGAAATAATGGCATTAAAAGTCAAAAGCTATTTACAGAGCTTCTGATCACATCTGCCTTCCACTAATATGTCTTTATATAGTTCTACTTTTTATAACGACTCCGATGAAATAGGTTCTGAATCTGTTTGACCATTTTGGAATAATTATATAATTTTTTATAATTATTTAGGAACCTTTTCCTGTATTAAAGACTTGAAAACAATAAATTACATTGCTAACCCCCCTGAAATAGCACATATTCAATACGATACCATGCTGAAATTTTGGGATGAGTGAGGGTTGGTTTACGTGTGTGTGCAATAATCTAAATGAAAACACCCCTGCATGATTAAAATGGATATCTCTTTCATTGCCATTTGGCATGCAAAGTCCTGGAGGATCTCTTTCCACATGTGTATTTTATGATCTCCACTCTCCACACACTTGCTCACTCAGCTTGCATTGGTTTCTTGACATGTGCAGAGGTAGGTCCTACCAGGTTAGCATTTTGACTGCTACAAGACTAATATCACTAGGCAACATATCCATATGTTTCTTGCCTGATAATTAAGATCTATATTTTTGAGATCCATGGAATCTCAATACCCCAAAATTGTCATGTAACATCAAATTTTTCTGTGCCCTTCTCTGCCACTGTTATGGGATGAATTGTGCCCCCCACCCTCTCAAATTTGTATCTTGAAGTCCCGACCCCCGGTACCTCAGAATATGACCGTATTTGGAGATAGGATCTTTACATACATAGGTACATAAATGAGGTCATTAGCATGGGCCCTAACCCAATATGTGTCCTTCTAAGAGGAAGAAATTTAAACCCAACCCACACAGAGGGAAAATGATGTGAAGACAACAGTGGAAGACGAGCATCCACAAGCCAAGGAGAGAGGCCTAGGCAGACACTGTCTTCACGGCCCTCAGAAAGAAGCAGCCTGGCTGACGCCTTGATCTCAGGCTCCAGTCCCCAGAGCTGTGAGAAAATACATTTCTGTTGCTTGAGCCCCCTGCTCCGTGGTCCTGTGTTATGACAGCCCTGGGAAACTATAATACACTTAACGAAGAAAGAAGAGTGCAGGAAGTTTCAAGATGCCAAAAGGACAGATTGTAAAACAGTAGGAAACGGGGAAGTTCATTAAGATGACAAGTGGGAGCCAACAGGTTACGTAAGAACACAACTGCTCTGCACGCCCCAAAGAGGAAAGGATTAATTTTAGGTCGTGCTGGACCCTGCCAAGGTGTAAATTAAAGGAGATTACCTCCTCTCCCATCCTAGGTTTAAGGAAAAATCTCTACAGGAGAACACTGAAATACATGAAGATTCAAAGTAGCAAAGAGAAACCAGCCATACTGAAAGTACATTAGGGTATTGAGTTAAAAGAGGTTGTCAACATTTGAATACATAGATACAATACAAAGACTGAAGCCGCCAAGTGGCAAATTCCAGGATTGGGTGCTGAAAAAAAGTCTCCCTAACTGACTCACTCACTGGAAAATGGTAATTAAAACAGTTTGAAGATAATTGTAGCACAGTGCAACCTAGGCTGCTAAGAAATTGATTTCAATTAAATTTATAGAATCAGTGATAAAGGCTTTTTCCCAAAATAGTTTTTTAAATACCTATAAATTTCCTTCTAATAAATATTGATGCATAAATGGCAACTTGAAACAAGTTATTAATTGTGGTCCTGTTTCCCCATTTGCAGAATAGAAGATATATTGGTTGTAGCTACATACATATCTGAGATAGTCAGATTGAACTTTTTTTCCTCTTGGATAGGAGCCACTGGAGACGGCACCAGCAAACAGCATACAATATATGGTAAGCGACTTCATTTCTGCTCTGATCATTGTCATTGTATCATCCTGCTCACTAGGACAGAGAAATGTACCATCTAATGTTTCTTAAAAGAAAGCATTTTTCTTTTACTTCATGTCGTGCAGGAGGCAGAATTCTCTTTATCATACAGTGTGCTTTTGTCTTAAGCACCAACTCCCGCCTTGGTTTTCTAGGCATGTGCCAGAATATTGGGTTGATTATTATCCTGCAAGCATACTCTTTGGCAAGGTTTACCATTATTTTTCATTAGTTTCAATAGTGGAGGGAAGGAGGTCGAGCCTATATAAATGATGGAAGGGGTTATGGGCCCAAGGACTAGCATGATTGCATAAGAAGCTACTGCTGGGTGATATACGGACATGTTGGAGTAATACACGCTCAGAGCAAAGAGGCAGCATGGAGCTGATGGCAGGACAACAGGCAGCCTGAACGACATCACTCATTTAACAGGCCCGACATATGGCAGCTATTAGATCTCCAGAACAAATGCAAGACCAATCAACACTCACAGAAAAGAAGGTTCCATTCTTAATTTTTTAACTAAAAGGCCTCACTCAGTCCAAGAGGCTGCCAATTCCAACACAATAATAATAATAACATATATTTCTAAATTCGATAGTAATATAGACCTTGCCAAGAAATTAACAGTCTTAAAATACCTTAAAATACATAAAATGTTAACTGTTCTTGTTTTTTGTCTTTTACAAATTTTTAAAGGAGCTCTGTAAGAACTCAACTGGATAATTCAATGGTTTTAAACAGCAACTGAATTCTATAATATATAAATCAGCTCATAATTATTTTCAGAATGAAGGATACAAATGCCCTACATTAAAGCTGCCCTTTGCTTAAAGCAAGTGAAGCATAGCTTCAATTCTGTCTTTTTTCCAATTGATCTCATTTTTGTGTTGCAAAAAAACATAGAAAGCTTCAGTGATCTTTGGGGACCTCATTTTGCCCTGTTCTACATGGTTTTCAAATAGTCACCCTAACCAGGAAAATAAAGAGAGAGAACAAGTAGAAGAGAAAGGTGGGGCTGTCACTCTAGTGATCATCATCGGAGATTTTTTTATCATACCTGCGTAAAGCCCTTCATCAAGATGCCAGCTCTTTGGGTAAGCTGCCCTTAAAGTCTCTCAGGACTTTGCAAACTTTCCAAAAGGGAAAGGGCCTAGGACTGACAGATGAATACAAAACAACTTTGCACCAAAACTCAAACGGGGATCCTGAAGTTAGTTCATTCTTCATTGCCTCCCTCTGAATCCTATGCTTTATCCACACCATTCCTAAGCATGGCCCAAGGTACAATCCTCCCTTGTCCCTTGAGTTTAATCCCATCTAGTTAGCCACTCCTTTGATTCTCTGATCTGACTTCTCCCTCCCATCCTACCTCCCTTCTAAGGCTTTACACCACACCCTATGGAATATCATTCTTCTGCCCAGAAATTTTCAACATTTTAAACTTTCTTAAGAATGTCATACCTCTAACCAGCATCCATTCATCTTTTTCCACATTCCATTACTCCAATTTTCCTCTGGGGAAACCAACTTCTTCCTCATTCTAAGGGCTTATAGTGGAGTTAACTTCCAGGGGTAGCAAGAATTAAGGCATAATCAACCAAAGAATTATATTCTACCTCCCTCCTCTCACTACCCACCCCCTCTCTGTGGAGATGATGGGTTTAGGATGGGCATCTGAACCAAGCATATCCAATGAGATGCAAAGAGATGTTCTGAAACCGCTGACAGACTCTGCTCTGTGGGGCATAAGGTGGGAGGATGTAGACCTGGAGTACTGGCCCACATCGGGGCAAAACAGGACACCTAAGGAGGCCACAGTGAGCGACCCAGAGCCAAGAGATGGCGCGAGCCCCCTGCAGGACCTCTGTACGCCACTATTTAATTGTATCGGGAATTCTTTGAGATCAAGAACCTGGATGTTTCTTGGTACCTTCAGCCATGTCTGATCTAGTTCTATATGTGTTCTACCGAAAGCAAACCGTAATGAATGTGCACACCTTTGTCCCGTGTTCCATCCACGCCCCCAAACTGAAATTAATCAGAGAGACATAAAGTGCTCTCTCCTCTATATATCTCTCATAGTGTTAGCATCTCACCACACCACATGTGATTCCAGAATTTAAAGAAAATTTTAAAATACTGCACTGTCTCTAAACACAAGGTACTTACTTCACATGGAGCTCATCTGAAGATTTTTTAAAGTTTTAGGGTAATTTCCACTGTGAATTTTTACCTTAAGTGTTTCCTTCCTGACCAAATCCCTGAAGAATACGTGACTCTCTGTGTAGACAGACTGGTGCAGACTACAGTCCCAAAAAGTTCAGAAGGAGAGAGACTGATATGATTTAAGGGTCTGTAGCCAGAGCTTAAAATGACATTTCTTGGTATCATACTGCAGGAGAAACTCTTCTCCTTCTCAGAGGCAGAATTCTTTATCTCCAGAAACTCCCCTGGAATGCCCGAAGGCTGTTAACTAGGAAACGATTCTCGTTTACCTCAGCGAGAGAGACCTGTGGACCCTTGGCCATCACCGCCTGTGGAGAGTCATGGCAGTGCTGGGAGTGGGGGACGGGGGCACCCAAAGAGAACTCCCAATATAAGTGTGAAAATGGGTAACCCTCTGGTTCTTGCAAAACATTTTTTCCCCTTTTTAGTGAGCCATTATGCTTCTCTGAGCCTTATTATGACTCCTGCCCAGGGGAGTTGAGTGAGAACATAAGAACCAGAAGGGCCCCAGTACCTGGTACCAGAGTGGGACCTCAGAGAGCTATCAGGGCCTCACACAGAGACTGACCTTACAGTATATCTAGACAGATGGGCCACTGACAACCTCACACAAAGGTCTGTGTTCTAGCATGGCATATAAGCACAAAACACTCCTGCCTCCTCTAGCCTGGCACAGAAGAAGCAGAGTGCATTACCTGACCAGAAGGGGCCATGCAGACTGTTCAATGTAAAGAATGGAGAGAATGTGGAGACCCACATGGACTGATGTCCACAGGACAGGCGGGGCAAAGTACAGTCCAGAGATCCCAGGGCAGGAAACTGCTGCTTCAAGACCTCTGGTGCACAGGACAATGAGAGAGACTGTTTTGGCCCCACTTGCCAGGCAATCCATGAAGCCTTTGACCACAGCTTAGAGCCCGTTTGAGACACAACTGGTTCCCCTTCTCACCCTCCAGCCCAGGGTATCTTTCTCTAATCTTGGGGAAAGCCCTATTCTCTTCCTCCTACTTCTAAATAGTTTATCCACACCCAAAATACCCTTAGTTCCCTAAGGACTTAGGGTTTTGGACCACAGCTCTGGAGAGGCTCTTTCTGCACTGTCACTTCCCCTCCCCAAGGTGATGAGCTCAGAGCTGACCATCTGCTCCAATGGAGAGAGGAAAGAAGTGCCAAAAGAAATAAAATAATAAATTTCAACAACATTATTCCACCATATTCTCCTCCTGAATTAAATATTTACATTCCTACAGAGAAAATTTCAAGTGGGTGTTACTCTTCACCCTCACCAAATGCCCCCTTCCTGACACACACACACCACAAGCTCGCACAGCATCCAAATCCAAAGAGAATGAGAACGGCTGTGCACAAAGCGGCCCCCAACTGGAGGGGTGATACTTTCTCTGCTTTCCAAAGGTTAAACAGGTAAGAACAGACCCTGGATAAGTTCTCCTTAGAACGCTCCTTACCTGCGGTTACCAGTGACATTCTCCCATCTCCCTTCAGGAATGCCGTGACCACCTGCTCCAGACTCCCCAGCCACTGAACGACATAAGGCCTTGAGTCAGGGACCCACTTTACCCAAGAAGTGAAAAGCTGCTCTCGACTTAAACAAGGTGGCGGGTGTGTGAGCTGGATCCCAACCTGAATCTCCACTATGACTTCATTCTCAAAATGTCTGTTAGAAGCTCTCTGTGCTTCAGAGGTCTGGAGAAAGAAGAGATATGGGGGGTTACTGAGCCCAGACTCTTGAAAGTACACAGTGGCTCTGTTCTCTGGTTCTCTGTTTTCTGAGACACTTTCCTCCTCCCCTCACCAATAGGCCTTAGCTCTAGAATTAGTGGCTGAGGGCTTCCTTTAAGTTAAAGTTATCTTTAAAATGTTCTTTTTTTTCCTACAAACCAAACAAGAAGGGGGTGTCTTAGAAATGTCCACTCTCTGACGCAGAGCAGCCCCCTCTCGCTAAGGCCTGTTAGGAGCCCGGCCTCCCCACAGCATGATAAGGGGACACCCACTGGCAGCCACCTAGATCTTTCTGTCTTGGAGGCCACCTTGCAAACAGCCTGGGTCGGGATCCCAACAGAGCTGCTGTGATCAGGGCCCCTCTCTGCCATCAGGAAGGGGCTGAGCTCAACTGAATCACTCCTTCCTCTCCCAAGTCCACTCTCTAAATTCAGAGTCTGAGAAAGATAACTTGAAAAGAATTTCCATGAAGCTACACTTTTAACTACCTTCCCTGTACTCACAGAACTCAAAACTATCCATAAACTTTATTAAGATTACATTTGCCCTCTCTTCCTTCTGCCCACAACCCTTGGGGTGCCCAGAAACTTATTAAAGCATTTTTGTAGAACTCTTGCTAACTTGATCTCACTACAGTCCACTGCTTTCCTGAAACCACGGGTGTCTTTTCAGCACCCACCTCGTCTCTGCATGGGATCACGAGCAGTGCCCCTGGTGACCTGGCCCTGGCTCTGGAGTGTGCCAGCCATCTGTGGCTCGGAGCTGTGCTGTATGAGGGATCGCAGCCGCTCCAGACAGGCCTGTGCGCACCCGGGCTCCAGACCCCAGCCCTCCAGGCAGGTGTGCCACCAGCACACTACTTCTCTCTGATTCAGCCTAGCTTGTACTTTAAGCTCCACTTAACAGAAGCAAAAATTTCATGTTGGCTGGGCACTCTTCCTTTCACATGCACCCTTTCCTGGGCTACGTCGAGGTCCCCAGGGATTCCACAGTGTCCTTCCCCCTGTTGGTCCCCTGCAGGTGACCTGATGGCTGATGGAGGGCCCAGATGGAGGCATCTGATGTCCTGTCTGGTACTCTCTCACCACCCCTAAGACCTCCCTCCCTCCTGTCCCCAGGATTCCGGCAAGCCCAGTGACTTTCTCCTCTGCTTCTCAGCCCTGGCCTGGGGACCCAGGCACCTCTGCGAGGCCATCTGTGGCAGGCCTGCTGAAACTCCCCAAGCAACAGTTCCTGTTCTGGCTCCGGGTCTGCATCCTTTCCATGGTTTCTCCTGGGAAGTGGGGCACAGAGCCCTACTTAGGTCTCACAAACCTATCTAAGGTTGTGCATTCTCTAGAACACGTGAAATTAAGTCTCAGAAACACTGGCCAGTCTCTGAGCGCTCGGCCTGAAAGATTGTTCAGGGTGGCCATGTCCCACACGCATGGACAAGCAGAGCATGTGTGAAGAGGGAAGAATGAAGCAGCTCCCCACACAGAAGCAGAGAAATGAAGACCGTAGGTGACCCTATCACCACTAACTCACCCGGTCACCAAAACAATACATTTCTTCCTATTGTTAGTGATAGGAATGACTTAAAATGAAATCATTCATACATTATTTCCATAGGTTTTGACCAACCTGCACTGACTACTGACTATTTCATTTCCCAGTATTATTCAAACTCCCTGTCTTAACTCTCTTGCTCTTACTCTTCATTGGGGGGAAATTCTGAAGTTGAGTAAGTTAAATATAATATGATGCAATTCTATCACACTTACAAAGGACATTGGAGATCGTTTACTTTTAGGACAACTTCTATGCAAACTAAGGTTCAGAGAACTGAAGTGCCCGTAGGCACTTCCGACACGTAGAGTAGTGATTGAGAACACACTCTGGGATCAGCTCAAGCCTGGCTTCAGTGCCAGCTATGTGCCCTCGGGCAAGCTCCTTCCTGGCCTCAGTCTTCTCCTTTCTAAATTGAGTATGGTTATGATAGTGGCCGCTTCACCGAGGTGCTGTGATTAAACCTAGGGTGTGAGTGAAAGGCTTTGAGCAGCAGTGAATGTTCAGTGCATGTCAGCCACTGGCCCGCATTGGTCCGAGGACAGGAGCCAAGCAGCAGCACGGCTGGGACAGAGCCTGACTTGCCGACTCCGGGCTGGTGCTCCGCCCACACCAGCCCCTCACTGTGCCGTCCCCACAGCGCCTGCCAGTGGTGAACTGTCAACGTATGTTTATTGGATGTGTGCAGAACGGGTTCCAAAGCAGACTCACATGTGTACATATTTCAGTGACACTAACGGTGAGTCACATGGGCCCTTGCTAAAATGACGATTTTCTCAGGAAAACAGAATATATTTCTAAGCATTCCACAAAGTTGAGACCAGTGGTGTTAAATATATGAACACATAAATATGTATAAAAATAATGCGGAAAATTTATGAGTCAAAATGTAAACACTATGGTATATAATTTGCAGTGGTTTTTGTTGTTTTCCTCTTGGCTTTTCTTCATTTTCAAGTGTTCTGCAAGGAGCGTGCCCCCCATTTTTTTTTAACTAGAAGAGACAAAAAAATGATTTTATTTAAAGGTGGTTGGACCCAATTTAAAGATCAGTTGGATACAGATGAAAGAATTATTGATATTATCCTTTGTCAGTAATTCCCCAGAATTGCTCAGTTTCATGATGCAATTTTTATAGAATTCAATGTGAACGACTCAAGATTATGAAAGCAATTACATTTCGCTTCAATCACAATTAATAATTGTTTCACTTCAGCGCACATGACACCTGCTCAGGTGGTTGGGCCTGAATGGCTATAAGTGCACAGGTGCTATCTAATTAAGGAAAAAATGCTCTCCAAAAATCTCAGGTAGGCCACATCCTGTATGGAGTCAGAAATGTAACATATGGCTTCAAGCTACACGTCATATACCCCTAAATGAATAAATAAATGTACAACGACCAATGATAATAAGAGGTAGACACCATGCAGTATGTGACACTATGTCAAAGATACTACAAGCAAAACATTTCATGCAATCGGGTTTTGCTTTTCAAAGCTTTGCCTGTCTCTTCTCCCTCTGCTCACTCTAATCGGAGTGACTGCATGTAACAGCAGAACACTGGGTGTGGTGGGCAGCCTCTCATGCGGCCCCCGTGATTCATAGCTCCTCCTGTCCGTGCTCTCCTATACTGCTCCCCTGCCCCGCCAGAGCGTGGGCTGGACTGGAGACTCCTTGTAACAAGTACGATATGGCAAAGTGATAGGAAGTCACTTGCAAGATCAGATTACGAAAAAACTATGATTTCTGTCTTGGGCACCCTTTGCCTTCCTCACTCTCAGAGAAGCCAGCTGCCATGTTGTGAGCTGTTCCATGACTGTTGCTTGCCTAGGCTGCAACAAAGTGATGTCTCCATCCAACAGCCTGCAAGGAGCTGAGGGCTACCAACGGCCATGTTTGTGAGTCTGGGGAAGCAGATCCACCCCAGTCAAGGCTTGAGAAGATTACTGCTCCAACTGGCACCTCGAGTGCAGCCTTGTGAGGGACCAGAGGCACCCAGCTGAATCACAGCCAGATTCTTGACCCATAGAAACTGAGACATAACAATGCTTGTTGTTTAAGCCTCTAAGTTTTGGGGTAGTTGGCTATGCAGCAGTAATCAATAAGCCAAGGAACAAAAAGAAAGCTTAAACCAATACCATACAATGTAATAAAAAGAATAATAAGAGGCATAAAATCTACAACAATTTGGGCAACAAAATAATGTCGTATTAGATCCTAATGTAGAACTGGATTATAAAATAGATATGCACTCATTGATACTGATATAAATAGAAGACGATGGAAGAAAGGAAGGAATGAAGGAGGACTTATTTCTTACTTGAAAAATTCCAAATAATAGGTACTCTCATCCCCCCCACTCCAAAGAGGTATATAGCTTAATCTCCTACCTCCTTGAGAGTGGGCTGGACTTAAAACTGGCTGCCAAAAAATAGAGTATGGAAAAGGAAAACAGTGACTTTACAATGGAAAAACCTGGAAAACTCTACTTCATGTAGTGGGCAAGATTAACACCAGCAGGGTTCAATCACATGGATACAGACGCCCGTCATGATGTGATGAGAGGGGCACTGCGCCTCTGTGGTATTCTTCCCCAGAACCATAGCCAGTCTAATCATGAGAAAAACAGCAGCCAAACCAGAGTGGCGCTATTCTGGAAAATATCTGGCCAGTACCACCCAAGCCCATCAAGGACTTGAAAACCAAGGTAAGACTGGGAAACTGTCACAGACCAGGGCAGACATGATAACTGATGCAATGTGGTGTCTTGGACTGGATCCTAGAACAGAAGAAGGGACATCAGTAAAAAGAATGAGCCTTCTCTTCTTGTTGTGTGTCTCTCCTCTGTGTGTCCTTTATAAGAACACTTGTCATTGAATTTAAGGCCCACTCAGGTAAGCCAGGATAATCTCACCGCAGGATTCTTAATTACATCTGCAAAGACACTTTTCAAATAAAGTCACATTCACAGATTTCAGGGGTTAGGATGAAGACATATAATTTTGGAGGTTACCACCCCACCCATACTTAACATTTGGGGAAGACAGGTGAAGCATATATGGGAACTTCCTACACTTTTTGCAAATTTGCTGTAAACAGAAAATTATTCTAAAATACAAAGTGTATTTAAAAAAACAGTTAAATTATTTAAGCAAAGTTGGCTTATGAAATAAAATTCGGAGATTGAAATAGTAAAAGGAAGCATCCACACAGCCCTTTGTAGACAGCAAAATTGATGGCAGCTGTTATCTATAAATTTGTAAAAAATAACTCTTAGATTAATAACAATACTCTAGAAGACACTGGATTATATTTTGTTTTTGTAAGCATGCCTAGGTCACCAAAGATGGAAAAGCATCCTGATCTTTCAAATGTCTTCAGCCAGAACATGGAGATGAATAATGTGAAACTGCTTTCATATTTGGCCACTTTCCTTTCCTTTTCAATCATAAATTTAGAAGTAGGGGGTTAGGTAATCACTGTAAAAAAAATATTATTTGCAGATTCAACAACTCTGATTTTCTTTGAGTGCTTGTCACATCACAGTAAAATTCCAAATTCTACAAAACTTGCTCTAATTTATTCAGTGCTGTGAACAAATGTAAAACAGGTGGTTCCAATGGCTGATCCTCCCTCTGTTTTTATCAACAAAGACATTTCTGCAGTTCAAACCTGTGATTTAAACCTGTGATTAAAAAGCTTAAAATAAGTATGTAGAGTTGCCCTTCCTGAATTTTTGGGGGAGGTAAGGGGTCTTTTTTCTGAGATACATTCCTATCTAATGATTTGTTTTAATTTCCTTGGGTTATTTTCCTTAATATTATAAAATGAGATATATTATCTCAATGGTTCATGTTGAAAAGTGATTTCAGGCTTACACAGAATTCTCACTCAAACGGTACCATTTTGGTGTAGGGGAAAGAGCCAGCAGTTAGATGACAGTCAGATACAGACAAAATCTCGTACCTGAAATATGGGAAAGTCAGATCCCACGGCCGTGGGACCCAACCTTGACTGTAAGCCGAAACTTTTCTGACAGGCAGAATAGCCACCCTCTCTTTTCAGTTATCTGGTACCAGAATACAAAGGGAGATAAACGGCGGCAACTGACTCTCCATTCCCAGATTCTCTGCCCTTCTGAACACAGAATGCACGACTCTTCTTAAAGCAAGTCACTTAGGAAGCTCATCAGGTAGACGGTCGCCCCTGTCTTGTCCCCCTTGAGGAAAGCACGCTACAGGTCTTCTCATATCCCACCTTTTCCTGACCACCAGATTCCAAAATCAGAAACTGTTCTGACGTTTAGAGTGGCATATGTACCAATGTAATGAAAGTGAAAATATAATATACTATGATATTCAGAAACCTTTTCTTCCCGAAGCCAGCTTTTAAGTCCTAAAACCACCTGCTTTCCGTAGCAAATCCATAGGTTGTCCTCTTTCACCTCCTCCTGTCTCATTTGAGCCATTTGAACACCTCCTTTTTTCATGCCTATATCCCAAATATGAGTTACAGTCATCCCAACTCAAACCAATGGTCTCTGACATGCTGAGTTCTCCTCTCCTGGTGTCACCTTCCAAGAGAAGCCCTTACATCACTTACAGGAAGAAGGTTCCGAGCCGTTATCTCCTTTTGTTTTCCAGGGTCTGTTTCTCTACGACTCTCCTGATCTTCCCTTCTCCACAGCGACTGTGCATTTTAATCACTGAATTTCATGAGATAAAGTTGCTTATGTGACCACCCCCTCCCACCAATACCATTAGGACTATTCTAGAGGAACAATTTTAACATTCAGACTTTTAAACTAAGCATGGGAGGAGGGTTTGAGCTAAATTATTTTGATAGATGCATAGCGTGGGGCATCTGGGTCTTGCAGTGCAATACCACCATCACTGTGTCTGTTTCCCATATTCTGTCCCTCTGGCTCTGTAATATGCATGGAGCCTTAAGTACTAGGCTCTAAAATAGCTCAACTTAAATGACAGACACGGCCTTTCCTACTCTCCGTAGATTTCTAGAGAATTGAAGACTATTATCTCTCTTCTCTTTGTGGACAGCCTTCTCCTCATTTCCCAGCTCTCATGATCTTCCAGCTTCCCATTTGCCTGGACCATTACCTCTACATTGCCTCACTAATTCTAAGTATCACTTAAGAGTTTACTAGATACTACAACTTATTTTATCTATCTTCCTAAAATAGCATCTTGTATTTCAAATCAAAGCAAGATGAAAATATGAACTTTGCGGATATGAATATGAATAAAAATGAAGTGTGGTTCAAGAATAACCTACTCATGGAGAGTCAATACCTTCATTACAATAAAGAACTCTTCATAATATTTAGAAGCACTCAAAAGCTATCTAAGAATAGGATCTGAGACACTAAGCTGTGACATCTGGACACCATAGATCAGTAAGATGAGAGAGAAATGCTGAGGGTGAGATTTTCAGTCAGAAGATAAAGGCTCAAATCCTGTCTCTGCCACTTACTAGCCACGTGACTGTGAGTAAATTTCTTAACTTTCGAAGTGTATGCACCTAATACCTTTTTTTAGAAAATTAGTTATGCTCCCATTTTTTCATGCCTCCCTAAATCCTTTCGCTTTGACTCTCAGCTCCTCCCATTAAAGCAGTGACTATTTACTCATTCCCTGAATCGGGCCAGGGCCTCACCTAAGCCTTGAGAGGACTTCCTGCCCCGACTCCCTCTCTTGGAACCCTACAACACCCAGGTGAACAAGACTGGGCTGGCCTGCTGAAGACACAATGTCCAGTCTCTCCTGTGGGCCCCACTGAGAAGATTGTCAAACTCAAGACCTATGAGTAAGGCCACCCTAAATTAGTCAGTTCCCAGAAATCTGACAACTTGACTATAGACTCATAAGCAAGACGATCTGAGATCAGCTGAACCCAGTCTAAGCCAGAAGAACCACACCACCAAGCCAGACTTGGTTAAATAAGTTCTTACTGTTTCCGGCCACTAAGTTTTGGGACCAGTAGTTATCCAGCAATAGCTGATACAGGTACTATATACATGGTTGTGAAGATTAAATGAAAAAAGAAAAGAAAACATCATGTACTTACTGCAGCCCTTAGTGCCTGGCACAAGTTTGATAAACTGTAGTTGTTTTTGTTATCGTCATACCAAAGTCATCTGTCTTTTTACATTTATGAAGTAATATTTCATAAAAGGGCATTTTCTAATATTTCTGTTTGAAGTCTGTATTAGTCAGGAGACAAATGACAGAAATCCAATCAACTTATAAGGGAAAAAAAAAGAAGCAGTTTATTAGGCTGACTCGAGGCAGAGCTGGACCCAGACCTGCAACAACACCGCCACCTCTCCCCTCCTGCCTGTCTCTCTGTGTAGGCCTCATTCGAAGACAGCCTGAGACAGGCCTCCACAGGCTGATAAAGTTAGCCATCCTCTGCTACCCTTCCACTCACAGGAACACAGAAGCCAAAGTTGTTCTCTCCATGAGTCCACAGGGAAGTCCCAGGCAAGGGCTCTCACTGGCCCAGCTTGGGTCCAGTGTCGCATCTGAACCAACCACAGCGGCTGGGTGCATGGGGCTCCCTCATCTCATCCCGACAGGTCCTGCGCTGGTCCCTGTGTGAGGAGAGGGAGCCGGCTCAGCATTAAAGGAGTAGGAAAGGAGAGGAAACGTGCTGGGCTGCAAAAACACTACCAGAAGCCTGGAATAATAAACTGTGCTGTTGCCACCCTCCAATTCATTGCATGCACGAATTGCCCCTCGTTATCACTGGCCCAGATCTTTGGACTTGGGAGCCTACAGCACAGCATGAAGCAGAAAAACTGCCCCCAGACACAGAAGTCATGGCTCTCTGCTTGCTTCCCTCTCTATAACTGCTCCTTATAATCCTCTTAATCACCATGATACAGAGCAGCCCTGGGAACATGCAGGAAATTAAACCAATATACATGTATTTTTAAGGAAAGGCACTTTATTATACTTGACTTTTCATTCTCTCACCAGCATACAAGCATTCTCATTGCATTCTAACAGGATGCTTGGTGTTCTGGATGCTGAGATTTTAGACACTTAAGTTGCCATGGCTGAATTTATACCTACGCTTTAAAGATGTCTCTTATGAGCTGAATCTTAGGATTGTGGAGATAGAAGAAAACTTAGAGATCATTTAAATCCAAATCAGGGGAGAAGAGCGAAGATATCTCCAGTCACAGGCTTTAGAACCAAGGGGTGCTGCAGTTGTGGCCGCTGATGCTCTAGGTCAGCATGTAAAATAAATATGCACTCCACGTGTGCTGAACTCTGGAAATCCTTCATTCAGTATCATTACAAAGACTGAATGTCTTATAAAATTTAAAACTAATAAATACATAGTCTACTATAATTTTTAATGAATTATTGCTATTGCTCAAGAGATCAATCCATAATGAGGAATTCCAGCCAAGAACTGAGCAGATTAAGATGTATGTTGCCCACTCATTCTGTCTACTTCATGATGTTCTAATCAGTTTCTTCTTTTCATGTTTGAACTAAAATGCACACCTTACTGTTTAATTTTAAATAGCTAAACTAGTTAAAGAAATGTTTTGGCTGTGGAAATTTTCCAAGCCCAGTCCCTTCAGCCACTCCCTTTGGCTGTGCCAACCCTTCCCAGGGCACATCAGAGACTCAGATAGGAATTTATAGATAATTACATTACCTCAGACAGTAGTTGTATTAAGGACAGACTTAAAATTCCACGACAAATTAAGTCTACTTTTTTTCGCACACATGGGTAAGAAAATACAAAACTATCTTATCAATTCAAAGAGGTCTGAGGAATTACTTAATATTTAATTATATGTGATTGACCATTCCTTTTACTTCCTTGAATTAAGTTTGCCTGTGACTTTTCACCTATAAAATGTAAAAACCACAGGTAGACAGAATCAGCAGATTAATATGGGATTAGACTCTTAAAATACATATTCTCAAAATGTCGTATCTTAGTAAAGCTTATTTATATAAAGTTTAACAAAGAGGAAACTACTAGAGAAACACATAGATACCCTCAACACTGTATTTAGGCACAAACCACAAGCAGTATGCCAATAGAAAGAAAACATGGAAGTTCAGTTAATTAAATCTTTTCTGGAAAAAAAACCTAAAGTATAAATACTTATATATACTAGATTTTAGAAATCTATTCCAGATCTTGATGGGAAAGTGAAATGGAAACAGAACTACAAACTAAAAGGAACCAGAAGATCTTCTACACAACTGAAGAAACTTAGAACCCAAAGAAATAGGGTGACTTGCTATTGACACTCTGTTTGGTGACAGAACCACCTCTAGAACCCATCCATAGCTCTGACATGTCCACTCATAGCTGCAGCCAGTTTATTTATTAAGCTGGTCTGAATAGGATCCAAGCAGAAAGCAGCCTTATTCTTTTTCCCACTATCTCTTCAAATCTGGACTCCTTGCCTATCCTTGAATGGAAACTTCGGTGGGTCCCATAGCTCTGTGTGTCCCTTTTAAGTTGCAAGAATAGCTTATTGGGTATCTTAAAAATCCCATTTATTTACTTTCAAAATTCCAAAATCTTACCTAATTTAAACTGAGCCATCTTTCCAAGATGCAGGCAGGAAAGGTCCTTTCACCTGTCACGCTCCACTTCTGCCCATGATCCCACAGCAAAGAGGCAGCAGAGGCAGGTTTTGAACCTAGATAGTCTGACTCTAGCCCGTTCTCGTAATCTCTCCTATCGGCCTCCTGTCATGGCCTGTTAGTAAGCTCCTCCATCAGCCTGAGGGCTGTCCACCCCACCAGGCAACCCTGTTGGGCTAAGTCTCCTTTAAAAGAACCCCATTTCTGGTCCAGGGGAAGCACACCCCTTCACTGCACCCTTCTCATGGTGGTGGGGATTGGTCCCACCACAGCCTTCTCTCTCCTTTGAGGCACTTCCAAGAATGGGGAGCTGCAGCCACAGCATCTCCTAGACTGGGCGCCACTGCCCTTGAGTGTCTCCGACTCCAGGGCGCACACGGAGTCCTCCCAGTGGTGAACGGGTACCTGCAGAACACCAATGACTCCCTCTCCAGCAGCCTTCATCACCAGCTCTTCAAGTCCAACCCAAGGGGAGAGCCATGGACTAATACAGGCAGAACTGGTTGCCCAGTCACTTAACACAACCCACTTAGGTGATCCCTTTAGGATTTGAAAGTACTTGGTACCTATTGTGTTTATCTTGGCATTGGGGCTTTGACAGAATCTCTGAGACAACAGGAATAAAGGTCACATTTAAAACCCTGATACTGACTCTGTTGACTGAAGATAATGAACAGAAAAAAGAAAAAAAAAGCATATATTAGGATTATTAGGATAAAGTGATGCTGAAAATTTTTCAACAGTGCCTTTTCTTAAGGATTCCTGTTAGCTTAATAATGGATGAAGAAAATAATCATAAACACTCAAAACTGAAAGGGACTTTTAAATTCATTCAACTATGTATCAGTGTTAAGACATTACCAAGTTCTTACCCATCCACGCTTGAACACCCTAAGGATGGAGAAATCACCATCTCTCTCTTGAAACAGTTTGTTCACACCTGGGACTGCATCCAACCATCAGGAAGTCATGAAACGAAACTCAAAACTGTCCCTTTAAGGTTTCCACCCTCTTTAGCTTAATACGATCCCTTGGGATCACACAGAACAAACTTAATCCCTCACTCACATGACAGACTTCCGAATATGTGAAGCCAGTGTCACTCCATCTTCTGACAGCGCATTTTCCGAGCCCGGTGCCTTCAGTCACTCCCTTGATAACAGCTTGCCCCGCTCCTGTCGCCTTGCTGGCTGTCCTGGGCCGTCCCTCACCCCTAAGCCCCACGTAAGACAGAGCCCCTGGAACTGAAGAGAGGGCGACCCAGCCAGGAGGAGAGTGCACATCTCTCCTCTTTGCCATGCTACGCTTTTTGATTAATAAAACCTAAGCCAGCATTTTCTCTGATTTATACTACATTCTCTGCCAACTACACTCCTTTAAGTCTTTTCCAAATGTGCTGCAACTAAGATATGACTTACCCAGTAAATATGCTGTTGGTTTTAGGATGCAAGCAGTGGCCTTTACACACTTTCTCCTTAAAATTATTCTTCTAACACCAAGTTCAAGTAGCCTAAGGTTTTAGCACCCTGATTTAACCATTTAATTTACTCTTTTTATTCATATCTCAAATTTTATAAGAGTGCCTTCAGTATCTTCATCCAAATCACCAATAAAAAGGATTAAAAAAAAGGCCAAGGACCGCCCAAGAAACATTCCTCCATTTTAAATCAGTCTATTAAACTGCACCCTCTTGGTAGCTATTCAATTAATTATCAATATACATAATGACACTTACATCTCACTTTAGCCAGAGGTGAGATCTTACTAAGAGCCTTGCTCTAATTCAGATTTCTAGCTTCTCTACCCTTCCTAGCTCTGGAAATCAGGACACCTTGTTAAAAAAGAAAAAGTTTGCTGTGATGGGTGTTGAACCCATTCTGGCTTCTCATGAATGAGTGATGCTATTTCTAAGGATTCACCAATAATTTACTAGATACTATATTACAGAATTGATACCACATCATTATTATAGACCACAGTTTACTGAAATTACTTCTAACTCTTTTTGAAAGTTTGAAGAATCAGAATCCTCAACATTCTCCCATCTCTCAGCCCTTCTTGACACAGGTTCCGTGTGCTCAGTTTCAAGTGTCCTCAGTATTCAGGGGTCTAATTTATTAGCTGAGAGACTTAAAACCTCTAATGGAGTAGCTGAGAATTCTCTTTCAGCAGCTAAAACTAAATATTAAGATTAAGACAACTGAGGTCACCCATGAGAAGCCCAGGCTGCGGGTTCGCCCCGTTTGACTCTCCTGAGCCCCACGGGAGCACTTGTCCCACGCTCTCTGCTCCCCTGAAGAAAGACTCTAGCACCATATGGAAGAGCAAAGTTACTGAAATGCAAACAGATATTCACACCCCTGGATGTGAAATATGGGCCACATATATTTAGTCATAAAAATAAAAAAATCATATTTTTATCTAGCAGAATATTTATGTTCAGATATATGACTAACCACGGCAATCAAGTAATACCTGACTTTTAAAAGTTAAGGAAGTTTAAGCTGTCTCACCCATAAGATGAAGTGTCTATTAATAATTCCACCCCAATTGCTATCTGTATTTCCACGCAGGGTGGCTACTGACCAGAGCACCAGCTTTATGTTACCGATGGGCTTAGGACATACAGTTCTGTGGCACAGGGAACCTTACCACTCTAAGATGTTTAACTCCTGTCTAGACTAGAATCCATAAAACAGGTCTTTCCTATGCAACTTGACCAGATTTAAATTAAAAAAAAAATCAAAGCCTAACCTCTGGAAAACTAGTAAAGAAACAGGTTTAAAAAACACCTTGAGAGGTGGGGGACTTTTACTTATAAATGGATATTCGATTACTAATTTCATTCCACTTGTAATGTAACTGAACGTGCTTCCATAAAGTACAGTGCAGGTTTTGTGCTTGGCTTGTACCGCCTCCTGGTGGTTGTCTGCTGCACTAACGTCAGATCGGGTAGGGAATTGCTTGAATTAGCACTCATTAGATTCTCGGCAGTATCACTGTCCTGTGCCAGCTCTAAAATGGAGGTGCGGGAGAGACTTTAATAAAGTCTTCGTTATTCAAATTAAGACAAACCACATCGTATTCAAACACATTATTTATCCATGAACACATTAAGCGTAATGTTAACAAGTTCATAATGAATATCTATTTAAAAAAAAACCTAAGCCCAATCACACCCCAAAATAAGAACAAAGTAAAAGAAAGAGATAAAGCCTCTCCAAATATAGAGATGTCTACCTTTTAGTAAAAAAAATCAACATAGAAATATATATTTTTTAATTGGAAACTTATGGGTCAAATTACAAATGAGTAATGTTCCTAAAATATTTTTCATTAACACTTCCTGGTTATTTTTAGAATTCATGTTTCTCTTCTGTGAAAAAAATCGCTTTTTGCCTTTGGCTCTATTGCATTCTCAGTGTTCATATGAATTAACAAGAATATTTTACCACTAAGGATTATATTTGTTATATTTCTTATAAGAATTTTGGTAATTGATACATGGAGTTTCTCTTTAATTATTAAAGACAGATTAATTTTGCCAAATCAAGATTATCAATTATTTTCTTATTCCTTCCACTTATTTATTTTTTAAATAACTTTATTATTTTGAAAGGTAATACTTTCTTATGGTCAAAAAGAAAAATCTCTCCACTAACTAATCATTCATTGTAACCAGTTTCTTGCCACCTTCCAGAAAAAGGTTTTTTTTTTTGATTTTTAAGGTTAATAAGTGCTTTCTACAATCAATTATTTTTGTTTATATATAAATATATAAGCCTTCCTATCATTTAATATTTTTCCATTTAATTCTTTAAACGATATAGGTATTATTTTGCTTTATATAAAGTAAAACTTTTATTTCAAAATGACAAATCACACGCTGGAATTCAAGATGGCGGCATGAGAGGAGAGACGGAGAGCTCCTCACACACACACAGACAGTACAAAAATATAGTTAATACAACTAACCTGAAAACAGCAACAAGCAAGAAGGCTGAACCACACTGCATACAGACCTCAGCAACAGAGCAGACCTCACGGTACAGGGTAACTAGGAAAGCCTTAATCAGGCGGGACCCAGGCCCTTCCCCCACCCCAGCTCACCGGCGGGAGGAAGAGAAACGGAGCAGGGAGGGGGTGGAAGCCTGGGACTGCTGGACACCAAGCCGTGGAGATCTGCTTTGTGAGAAGAATCCTATACTGCGGGATGCCCTGGGCTTTGGGGAGCTCGGACAGGCGGAGTGCTTGGGAAATTGACATTCCGGCCGTTACTGGAGGAGGGGATCCCCACCCGGCCGCTCTGCGTCGGAGGAAAGGCAGGGAGCCTGAGAGGCTTCCTAGCAGCGGGAAGGCTGCTGAAGGGGTCGGTTTGCACGGCGCTTGCTGTGTGGGAGAAGGGAGAGCTGGACAAGGTTGTCAGGGCGTGCTCTGCCCAGCTGGTTGGGAACTTTGAGGAGCTTCAGGTGCTCCATCCCCCTGGCTGCCTACTCAGCTCCGAGGCACCCCCCCCCACTGTGACACACAGCCTGCCCAGCCTTCCTACTGGCCTTCAGGCACCTGCTCGCAAACCCACCGTCACTGCGCAGGCGTCAGGCCAGCCAGAGGGAAGCCCCGCCTACAACAGCTAGAGACGCAAAGCACAGAGGCTTACACCTGTGTGCTTAGACCACTGGCTCTGAAACTGGAGACAGGCACCACAGACAAGAATCCGGAAACAGATCTTTCTTCCCCCCAGGCACGAGCTCCGCTCCCCTACAATGTCCAACCTCACTGTAGGGGCTGAGCAGCTGTAGAGACTGGAGCTTCTGCACACTAGTGGACACCACAAAGAATTATGAAATGTCAAAAGAACATGGTTCAGACCAAAATCTCACAAAGCCCAGAAAGACGGCCAACTGAAACCAAACTCACCAATCTTCCTGAAAGAGAGATCAAAATAAAAATTATAAACATGCTTAAGGAGGTACAGAAAAATATTCAAGAACTCAGGGACGAATTCAAGACAGAGATCAATCATTAAGAAATACTATACCTGAAATGAAACACAATGGAGGGATTCAAAAGCAGATAAGATGTAGTAGAAGAGACAGTAAATGGAATAGAAATTAGAGAAGCAGAATACAAAGAAGCTGAAGCACAGAAAGAAAAAAGAATCTCTAAGAATGAAAAAATATTGAGACAACTGTGTGACCAATTCAAACGGAACAATATTCACTTAATAGGGGTACCAGATGAAGAAGAGAGAGAAAAGGGGATAGAAAGTGTCTGTGAGGAGATAATTGATTAAAACTTCCCCAGTCTGGGGGAGGAGATAGTCTCTCAAGCCATGGAGGTGCACAGATTTCCCAACACAAAGGACACAAGGAAGACAACATAAAGACATATAATAATTAAAATGGCAAAGATCAAGAATAAAGACAAACTTTTAAAAGAAGCTAGAGAGAGAAAAAACATCACATACAAAGTAAAATCCATCAGGCTATCATCAGACTTCTCAACAGAAACCTTACAGGCCAGAAGGGAGTCGCATAATATATTTAATGCAATGAAGCAGAAGGGCCTTGAACCAAGAATACTCTACCCGGCAAGGTTATCATTTAAATTTGAAGGAGGGATTAAACAATTTCTGAATAAGCCAAAGCTGACAGAATTTACCTCCCACAAACCACCTCTACAGGGCATTTTGGAGGGACTCCTATAGACGGAAGTATTTCTAAGGCTAATCAGATGTCACCCAAGGAAAGACAAAGAGTACAGAATATGATTCATAACATACAAAGAATGGAGGAGAAAGAAAAAGGAGGGGAAAAAAAAGAACTTTAGGTTGTGTTTGTAATAGCATACAAAGTGAGTTAAATTAGACTGTTAGATAGTAAGGGAATTACCCTTGAACCTTTGGTAACCACGAATCTAAAGCCTGCAATAGCAATAAGTACATACCTATCGATAATCACCCAAAATGTAAATGGTCTAAATAACACCAATCAAAAGATGTAGAGTCACTGAATGGATAAAAAAACAAGACCCATCTATATGCTGCCTACAAGAGACCACTTCAAACCCAAAGACATACACAGACTGAAAGTAAAGGGATGGAAAAACATATTTCATGCAACTCATAATGAGAAAAACGCTGGAGTTGCAGTACTTGTATAAGACAAAATAGACTTCAAAACAAAGAAAGTCACAAGAGACAAAGAAGGACATTACATAATGATAAAAGGGTCACTCCAACAAGAGGATATAACTATTATAAATATCTAGGCACCCAACACAGGATCACCTACATATGT
Source organism: Phataginus tricuspis (assembly GCA_029783875.1). Classification (NCBI taxonomy): domain Eukaryota; kingdom Metazoa; phylum Chordata; class Mammalia; order Pholidota; family Manidae; genus Phataginus; species Phataginus tricuspis. Next base: position 1,250,535 of record JAQQAC010009165.1, on the reverse strand, counting down.
GAAACAAATACTAACAGAATTAAAGGAGGAAATCGAATGCAATGCATTCATTGTAGGAGACTTAAACACACCACTCATTCCAAAGGACAGATCAACCAGACAGAAAATAAGTAAAGAGACAGAGGCACTGAACAACAAATTAGAACAGATGGAACTAACAGACATCAACAAACACTCCATCCGAAAGCAACAGGATACACATTCTTCTCAAGCGCAAATGGAACATTTTCAAGAATAGATCATATACTAGGCCACAAAAAGAACCTCAGTAAATACAAAAATATTGAAATTGTACCAACCAGCTTTTCAGATCACAAAGGTATGAAACTACAAATAAATTACACAAAGAAAAGGAAAAATCCCACAAACACATGGAGGCTTTATAACATGCTTCTAAATAATCAATGGATCAATGACCAAATAAAAACAGAGATCAAGCAATATATGGAGACAAATGACAACGATAATTCAATACCACAAAATCTGTGGGATGCAGCGAAGGCCATGCTAAGAGGGAAATATATTGCAATACAGCCCTACCTCAGGAAAAAAGAATAATCCCAAATAAAAAGTCTAAACTCACAATTAATGAAACTAGAAAAGGAAGAACAAATGAGGCCCAAAGTCAGTAGAAGGAGGGACATAACAAAGTTTAAAGCAGAAAGAAATAAAATTGAGAAGAATAAAACAGTACAAAGAATCAATGAAAGTAGGAGCTGGTTCTTTGAGAAATAAACAAAATAAATAACCCCTAGCCAGACTTATCAAGAAAAAAAGAGAGTCTACACACATAAACAGAATCAGAAATGAGAAAGGAAAAATCACTATGGACACCACAGAAATACAAAGAATTATGAGAGAATACTATGAAAAATGATATGTGAACAAACTGGATAACCTAGAACAAATGAACAACTTTCTAGGAAAATACAACCTCCCAAGGCTGACTCAGGAAGAAACAGAAAATCTGAATACACCAATTACCAACAAAGAAATTATACTGGTAATCAAAAAACTACCTAAGAACAAAAAACCTAGACCAGATGGATTCACTGCTGAATTTTAACAAACATTTAGTGAAAACCTAATACCCATCCTCCTTAAAGTTTTCCAAAAAGTACAAGAGGAGTGAATACTCCCAAACTCATTCTATGAGGCCAACATCACTCTAATACGAAAACAAGGCAAAGTAACCACAAAAAAAGAAAATTACAGACCAATATCCCTGATGAACATAGATGCAAAAATACTGAACAAAATATTAGCAGACTGAATTCAAAAATACATCAAAAATATCATCCATCATGATCAAGTGGGATCCATCCCAGGGATGCAAGGATGGTACAAAATTCAAAATTCCATCAACATCATCCACCACATCAAAAAAAAGAAGAACAAAAACCACACGATCATCTCCATGGATGCTGAAAAAGCATTTGACAAAAGTCAACATCCATTCATGATGAAAACTCCCAACAAAACGGGTATAGAGGGCAAGTACCTCAACATAATAAAGGCTGTATATGACAAACCCACAGCCAACATTATACTTAACAGCAAGAAGCTGAAAGCTTTTCCTTTAAGGTCGGGAACAAGACAAGGATGCCCTCTCTCCCCACCTTTATTCAACATAGTACTGTAGGTCCTAGCCACGGCAATCAGACAACACAAAGCAATAAAAGGCATTCAGATAGGCAAGGAAGAAGTCAAACTGTCACTGTTTGCAGATAACATGATATTGTACATAAAAAAACCTAAAGAATCCACTCCAAAACTATTATATCTAATATCTGAATTCAGCAAAGTAGCAGAATGCAAAATTAATACACAGAGATCGGTTGCATTCCTATACACTAATGATGAAGTAGCAAAAAGAGAAATCAGGAAAACAATTCCATTCACAGTCATGTCAAATAGAATAAAATACCTAGGAACAAACCTAACCAAGGAAGTGAAAGAGCTATACCCTGAAAACTACAAGACACTCTTAAGAGAAATTAAAAAGGACACTAATAAATGGAAATTCATCCCATGCTCTTAGCTAGGAAGAATTAATATTGTCAAAATAGCCATCCTCCCTAAAGCAATCTATAGATTCAATGCAATCCCTATCAAAATACCCAAGTATTCTTCAATGAACTAGAGCAAATAGTTCTAAAATTCATATGGAACCACAAAAGACCCCAAATAGCCAAAGCAATCCTGAGAAGGAAGAATAAATAAGGGGAAATAACGCTCTCTGACATCAAGCTCTACTACAAAGCCACAGTAATGAAGACAAATGGTACTGGCACAAGAACAGTCCCATAGATCAGTGGAACACAATAGAGAGCACAGATATAAACCCAAGCATATATGGTAAGTTAATATATGATAAAGGAGCCATGGATATACAATGGGGAAATGACAGCCTCTTCAACAGTTGGTGTTTGCAAAACTGGACAGCTACATGTAAGAAAATAAAACTGGATTACTGTCTAAACCCATACACAAAATTAAACTCAAAATGGATCAAAGACCTGAATGTAAGTCATGAAACCATAAACCTCTTAGAAAAAAACATAGGCAAAAATCTATTGAACATAAATATGAGCAACTTCTGCATGAACATATCTTCCTAGGCAAGGGAAACAAAACAAAAATGAACAAATGGGACTATATCAAACTAAAAAGCTTCTGTACAGCAAAGGATACCATCAGTAGAACAAAAAGACTTCCTACAGTATGGGAGAATATATTCATAAATGACATATCCAATAAGGGGTTGACATCCAAATTATATAAAGAACTCACACACCTCAAGAAACAAAAAGCAAATAATCCAATTAAGAAATGGGCTGAGGGGCTGAATAGATACTTCTCCAAAGAAGAAATTCAGATGGCCAACAGGCACATGAAAAGATGCTCCACATCACTAGTCATCAGAGAAATGCAAATTAAAACCACAATGAAATATCACCTCACACCAGTTAGGATGGCCAACATCCAAAAGGCAAACAACAACAAATGCTGGCAAGGATGTGGAGAAAGGGGAACCCTACTACACTGCCGGTGGGAATGTAAATTAATTCAACCATTGTGGAAAGCAGTATGGAGGTTCCTCAAAAAACTCAAAATAGAAATACCATTTGACCGAGGAATTCCACTCTTAGCAATTTACCCTAAGATGCAGTAGCCCAGTTTCAAAAAGATATATGCACCCCTATGTTTATCGCAGCACTATTTACAATAGCCAAGAAATGGAAGCAACCTAAGTGTCCATCAGTAGATGAATGGATAAAGAAGATATGGTACCAGGCTTCCGGGAAGATGACAGCGTGAGCAGTGCAGCAGAAATCTCCTCCCAACACTATATTTATCTATGAAAATACAACAAATACAACTATCCCTAAAAGAGAGACCAGAATACACAGGAAAGTGCACAGCATGCAGCTACACCTGAGAGGACTCGGCACCCCACGAGGCGGGTAAGATACGGAGCCGCGACACGGTGGGAACCGAGCACTCGCCATCCCCAGTGCACCAGCGGGAGGAGAGGATTCAGAGCCGGGAGAGAGTGGAAGTACAGGCCAGTGAAATAATCAGCCCCGGTGATCTGCGTGGGGAGCGCTGACACACATCGCGTGGTGCAGCGGAGATTGGAGAGACAGAGGGTGCAGGATCTGAGTGGGTAACGTGCCAGGGTGCTTGCAGCCAGCTCCCGGGTAGGAAAAAAGAAAAAAGAAAAACTGCGCACTTTCTTCAGTGGTCTTAAAGAGACAGGAGCCCAGCAGAGGGACCAGATCGCCCAGGCACCCTCAGCCCAGCAGGCTGGGAGTCCTGGGGAGTTTCTGATCCCCTAGCTGGCAACTGGGAAAGGGTGGCTGCACTTAGACATCCCACAGAGATCAAAAGCCTCCAATTAGTTCCCATCCAGGCCAGAGCTATAAAGGGCCATGAGGAGCGTCCCGGCCACAGCTGTGGAATAGTGGAGCAACAGTGCCACCTACAGTATCCCCACAGAATCTAATCATGGTGGGTGATTTTTTTTCTTTTGTTTTGTTCTCTTTTTTGTTTTTTCTTCTCTTTCTTTTTCTTTTCTTTTTTTTTCTTTTTTTTCTTTCTTTCTTTATTTCGCCCTTACTTTTTCTTTTTTTTTTTCCTTTTTAAAGTCATAAAAAGCCCAGCTAACATACGTGGCAACTACCAGCGATGACTTCTATAGCCATGAAAAGACAGAGGAATATGGTCCAGACTAAGATCAACCAGACAACCCAAGAGACGGAGCCTGAAGGGATGGAAATGCACAGTCTTCCTGAAAAAGAATTCAGAGTAAAATTCATAACCATGCTGACAGATCTACAGAGAAATATGCAAGAGCTGAGGGAGGAAGTGAGGGAAGTGAGGAAAGACAATGCAGAAATCAGACAAGCCATTGACGGGCTTAACAGTAGACTGGATGAGATGCAAGAGACTGTTAATGGAATAGAAATCAAAGAACAGGAATACAGAGAAGCTGAGGGAGAGAGAGATAAAAGGATCTCTAGGAATGAAAGAACATTAAGAGAACTGTGTGACCAATACAAATGGAACAATATTCATATTAAAGGACTACCAGAGGAAGAAGAGAGAGAAAAAGGGATAGAAAGTGTCTTTGAAGAAATAATTGCTGAAAATTTTCCCATGCTGGGGAAGTAGTCTCACAGTCCACGGAAGCCCACAGATCTTCCAACATAAGGGACCCAAGGAAGACAACACCAAGACACATAATAATTAAAATGGCAAAGATCAAAGATAAAGACAGAATATTAAAGGCAGCTAGAGAGAAAAAAAAGATCACCTACAAAGGAAAACCCATCAGACTATCATCAGACTTCTCAACAGAAACCTTACAGGCCAGAAGAGAATGGCATGATATATTTAACGTAATGAAACAGAAGGGCCTCGAACCAAGAATATTGTATCCAGCATGATTATCATTTAAATATGACAGAGGGATTAAACAATTTCCAGACAAACGAAAGTTGAGAGAGTTTGCCGCTCATAAGCCACCACTACAGGATATCTTAAACAGACTGCTCTAGAGGGAAACACCTCTAAGGCTAAAAAGATGTCACCAGAGAAAATAAAATCATAGCAAAGAAAGCAGACCATCCAAATACTAACTAAAGGCAAAGAATAAAACACCTAATATATAAAGAATGGAGGAGGAAGAATAAGAAGGGAGAGATAAAAAAACATCAGACCGTGTTCACAATAACTTAACAAGAAAGTTAAGTTAGATTGTTACATAGTAAAGAAGCAACCCTGGAACCTTTGGTAACCACGAATCTAAAGCCAGCAATGGCAGTAAGTACATATCTATCAATAATCACCCTAAATGTAAATGGACTGAATGAACCAATCAAAAGACACAGAGTAACAGAATGGATAAAAACGCAAGACCCATCTATACGTTCCTTACAAGAGACTCACCTCAAACCCAAAGATATACACAGACTAAAAGTGAAGGAATGGAAAAAGATATTTCATGCAAACAATAGGGAGAAAAAATCAGGTGTTGCAGTACTTGTATCAGACAAAATAGACTTCAAAACAAAGAAAGCAGCAAGAGATAAAGAAGAAGATTACATAATGATAAAGGGGTCAGTTCAACAAGAAGATATAACCATTATAAATATATATGCACCCAAAACAGGAATGCCAGCATATGTGAAACAAATACTAACAGAATTAAAGGAGGAAATAGACAGCAATGCACTCATTTTAGGAGACTTCAACACACCACTCACTCCAAAGGACAGATCAATGAGACAGAGAATAAGTAAAGACACAGAGGCACTGAACAACACACTAGAACAGATGGACCTAACAGACAACTACAGAACTCTGCACCCAAAAGCAGCAGGATACACATTCTTCTCAAGTGCACATGGAACATTTTCCAGAATAGACCACATACTAGGCCACAAAAAGAACCTCAGTAAATTCAAAAATATTGAAATCCTACCAACCAACTACTCAGATCACAAAGGTATAAAATTAGAAATAAATTTTAGAAAGAAATCAAAAAGGCTCACAAATAAATGAAGACTTAACAACATTCTCCTAATTAATCAATGGGTTAAAGATCAAATCAAAACAGAAATCAAAGAATATATGGAGACTAATAACAACAACACAAAGCCACAACTTCTGTGGCACACAGCAAAGGCAGTTCTAAGAGGAAAGTATATTGCAATCCAGGCCTATTTAAAGAAGGAAGAACATTCCCAAATGAACAGTCTAAAGACACATTTACTGAAATTAGAAAAAGAAGAACGAATGAGGCGCAAAGTCACCAGAAGGAGGGACATAATAAAGATCAGAGAAGAAATAAATAAAATTGAGAAGAATAAAACAATAGAAAAAATCAACGAAACCAAGAGTTGGTTTTTTGAAAAAATAAACAAAATAGATAAACCCCTAGCCAGACTCATTAAGAGAAAAAGAGAATCTACACACATAAACAGAATCAGAAATGAGAAAGGAAAAATAATGACAGACCCCACAGAAATACAAAGAATTATAAGAGAATATTATGAGAATCTATATACTAACAAGCTGGAAAACCTAGAAGAAATGGACAACTTCTTAGAAAAATACAACCTTCCAAGACTGACCAAGCAAGAAACAGAAAAACTAAACAGACCAAACACCAGCAACGAAATTGAAGCGGTAATCAAAAAACTACCCAAGAACAAAAGCCCCGGACCAGATGGATTCACCTCTGAATTTTACCAGACATATAGAGAAGAAATAAAACCACTTCTACTTAAAGTTTTCCAAAAAATAGAAGAGGAGGGAATACTTCCAAACTCATTCTATGAAGCCAGCATCACTCTAATACCAAAACCGGGCAAAGACCTCACCAAAAAAGAAAATTAGAGACCAATATCCCTGATGAACGTAGATGCAAAAATACTCAACAAAATATTAGCAAACAGAATTCAAAAATACATCAAGAGGATCATACACCATGATCAAGTGGGATTCATCCCAGGGATGCAAGGGTGGTACAACATTCGAAAATCCATCAACATCATCCACCACATCAACAAAAAGACGAAAAAAAACCACACAATCATCTCCATAGATGCTGAAAAGCATTTGACAAAATTCAGCATCCATTCATGATTAAGACTCTCAACAAAATGGGTATATACGGTAAGTACCTCAACATCATAAAGGCCATATATGACAAACCCATAGCTAACATCATACTTAACAGCGAGAAGCTGAAAGCTTTTCATCTAAGATCGGGAACAAGACAGGGATGCCCACTCTCTCCGCTGTTATTCAACATAGTACTGGAGGTCCTAGCCACAGCAATCAGACAAAACAAAGGCATACAAGGCATCCAGATTGGTAAAGAAGAAGTCAAGTTGTCACTATTTGCAGATGACATGATACTGTACATAAAAAACCCTAAAGACTTCACTCCAAAACTACTAGAACTAATATCTGAATTCAGCAAAGTTGCAGGATACAAAATTAACACACAGAAATCTGTGGCTTTCCTATACACTAACAATGAACTGACAGAAAGAGAAATCAGGAAAACAATTCCATTCACAGTCACATCAAAAAGAATAAAATACCTAGGAATAAACCTAATGAAGGAAGTGAAAGATCTGTACTCTGAAAACTACAAGACACTCCTAGGAGAAATTAAAGAGGACACTAACAAATAGAAATGAATCCCATGCTCTTGGCTAGGAAGAATAAATATTATCAAAATGGCTATAGTACCTAAAGCAATCTACATATTCAAGGCAATCCCTATCAAACTACCAACAGCTTTCTTCAATGAACTGGAACAAATAATTCTAAAATTCATATGGAACCACAAAAGACCCCGAGTAGCCAAATCAATCCTGAGAAGGAGGAATAAAACAGGAGGAATTACGCTCCCTGACTTCAAGCTCTACTACAAAGCCACAGTAATCAAGACAATTTGGTACTGGCACAAAAACAGACCCACAGACCTGTGGAACAGAATAGAAAATCCAAACATTAACCCAAACATATACAGTCAATTAATATTTGATAAACGAGCCTGGATATACAATGGGAAGATGACAGCCTTTTCAGTAGCTGGTGTTGGCAAAACTGGACAGCTACATGTAAGAGAATGAAACTGGACTACTGTCTAGCCCCATATACAAAGGTAAACTCAAGGTGGATCAAAGACCTGAATGTAAGTCATGAAACCATAAGACTCTTAGAAAAAACATAGGCAAAAATCTCTTGGACATAAACATGAGCGACTTCTTCATGAACATATCTCCCCGGGCAAGGGAAACAAAAGCAAAAATGAACAAGTGGGACTATATCAAGGTGAAAATCTTCTGTACAGCAAAGGACACCATCAGTAGAACAAAAAGACATACTACAGTATGGGAGAATATATTCATAAATGATGTATCTTATAAGGGGTTGACATCCAAAATATATAAAGAACGCATGCACCTCAACAAACAGAAAGCAAATAATCCAATTAAGAAATGGGCAGAGGACATGAATAGACACTTCTCCAAAGAAGAAATTCAGATGGCCAACAGGCACATGAAAAGATGCTCCACATCGCTAATCATCAGAGAAATGCAGATTAAAACCATAATGAGATATCACCTCATACCAGTGAGGATGGCCAACATTCAAAACACAAACAACAACAAATGTTGGCGAGGATGTGGAGAAAAGGGAACCTCCTTCACTGCTGGTGGGAATGCAAATTAGTTCAACCATTGTGGAAAGCAGTATGGAGGTTCCTCAAAAAACTCAAAATAGAAATACCATTTGACCCAGGAATTGCACTCCTAGGAATTTACCCTAAGAATGCAGCAGCCCAGTTTGAAAAAGACAGATTCACCCCTATGTTTATCGCAGCACTATTTACAATAGCCAAGAAATGGAAGCAACCTACATGTCCATCAGGAGATGAATGGATAAAGAAGATGTGGTACATATACAAAATGGAATATTATTTAGCCATAAGAAGAAAACAAATCCTACCATTTGCAACAACATGGATGGAGCCAGAGGGTATTATGCTCAGTGAAATAAGCCAAGCCGAAAAAGACAAGTATCAAAGGATTTCACTCATATGTGGAGTATAAGAACAAAGAAAAAAAAAAACTGAAGGAACACAACAGCAGCAGACTCACAGAACCCAAGAATGGACTAATAGTTACCAAAGGGAAAGGAACTGGGGAAGATGGGTGGGAAGGGAGCGATAAGGGGGTAAAAGGGGCATTACGATTAGCAGACGTAATGTTGGGGGGGCATGGGGAGGGCTATGCAACTCAGAGAAGACAAGTAGTGATTCTATAGCATCTCACTACGCTGATGGACAGTGACTGTAATGGGGTTGGTGGGGGTGACCTGATGAAGGGGGTAGTTTAATCCCCATAATATTGCACATGTAATTGTAGATTAATGATACCAAAACAAATTATAAATAAATAAATAAATAAAATGTAAAAGAAAAAAAGAAGATATGGTATCTATACACAATGGAATATTATTCAGCCATAAGAATGAAACAAATCCTACCATTTGCAACAACATGGATGGAGCTAGAGGGTGTTATGCTCAGTGAAATAAGCCAGAGAAAGACAAGTATCAAATGATTTTACTCATCTGTGGAGTATAAGAACAATTTAAAAAATGAAGGAACAAAACAGCAGCAGACTCACAGAAGCCAAGAATGGACTGTTACCAAAGGGAAAGGGACTGGGGAGGATGGGCGGGAAGGGAGGGATAAGGGGGAAAATGGGTTATTACAATTAGCACACATAATATAATAGGGATGGGGGTGGAGTGGTGGTATATGGGGAAGGCAGTATAACACAGACAAGAGAAGTAGTGATTCTATAACATCTTCCTGTGTTGATGGACAGTGAATGCAATGGGGTATGCAGTGGGGACTTCATAATAGGGGGAGTCTAGTAACCATAATGTTGTTCATGTAATTGTACATTAATAATAGCAAAATAAATTTTTAGAAAATGACAAATCACTCTTGTCATCAACATGTGTGGGTTGAGCACTTCCCTTCTCTGCTGATTTGGGATGTTTTCTTTATATATATTAAGATTTAACATTTATTAAAAACAGTTTATGAATTATATGTTCCATTCCATTGATAGGTGAGTGCTTGTGTCATCATCACCATGCTGATTTAACTATCGTATAAAGTTTAGGATACGTCTTATATTTAATATTAGAGTATGTTTAATATTTAGTATTAAGGAAGGAGTTTGTCCAATATTACTCTTCTTTTTCTGGATTGTTCTGGCTATGCTCATCAGTTTCTCATTCCAGTGAACTTCAGAATAATTTTGTTAGGTTCCCAAAGCATTTGACAAGTTAATTTAAGAGAGTTTGTGAGAATTGTGCTAAATTATAAATTATTTGGGAAGAGTTGTTACTTTTATATATAAGTTATTACTAGAAAAAGCGGGATTAGTGATAAACCCTTCCAGTGTTCTTAAGGTAGATGTTTTTCTAAGGAACAAATTGATGAAGAAACTCAAAAGGTGTTTTCCGCCTGCAATATGGCAGGAGAGCTATGCAGAGAAATCCCCTAATTCAAAATAATTAAACATGCAATATAAAATCTTAAATATCATTCTGAATGAATGGTTGAAAAATAAGGGAAGTCCTCAGAGCCCACAAATATAACACACAAGAATCCAGACAAAGTTCTGGAGCTGGTATTTGCTGGGGACATTTACCTATCCCTGGTGGCTTAGAGCTTAGGCTTCATAGGGCCACATGGAAGTTAGGAGCTAAGACATTAGGACTGAGCAAGGTGAGAAGCAGAACTAATAACTTAAGCATAAGTTATGTCCCCTAAAAAGTAGCATCCTTACTAACATGCAAAGTGACTTAGGTGGGGGGGGGGTTTTGAGGAAATCATACTACAGAAAAAAACAGTAGAGATAATTAACTATATATTATAAAGAAGGATAAAATGGGGGGTGTTCCCTTGAAAATTATTGACACCAGCCTTCCCTCATGCAACACAGGGTACATCCTACCCTGTGTATAATGAGTAGGATAGTCTCAAAGGGCCCCCAGGTTAGTGGTGCCCCAAGTACCCATCAATACCAAACAAATTCTTTCTAGAGGAATAGATGCAAATGGTTAAAACAACTTAATATCAAAGAACAAATGTTCACAATAAAAAAATAACAAGAAAAAAGAACACAAACCTATGACAGAATAGACAACCAATGATACTTAGTTGAAGCAAAGTTAGAAAAAGTATGCCAATTTTTGACCTATAGAAGATGAAAGAGAGCACACAACAGAGGAACAAAAACTATCACAAATAACCTACATCTTTGACAAAGAACCAAAGAGAAATCCTAGAAAAATAATTTCTAATGATTGACTTTAGAAACTCAGTGTTAGTATCTGGCTCAAGGTGGCAACATAAGAGGTTCTTGACCTCATCTGTCCCATGGATCTACAACTATATACAAAACAATTCCCTCTGAAAGAAATCCAGAAACTATCTGAGTGACTCTTACACATTGGCAAATGAGATAAAACCCACATTAAATGGGTAGAAGACACTGAGAAACAATCTTGGCACACATTCATACATATTAAAAATTACTTTAAATGTAAATGGATTAAATTCTCTAATCAAAAGACATAGAGAGGTTGAATACAAAAAAAGATCCAACTATATGTTATGTACAAGATACTCACTTCAAATTTAAGGATACACACAGACTGCAAGTGAATGGATAGAAAAAGATATTTCCTAACCTGGGGAAGAAAAGAAAGCTGGGGCAGCTATACTCAAGCCAGACAAAATACACTTTAAGACAAAGACTGTAAAAAGAGAGAAGGAAGATCATTATATGATAGAGATAGAAATAAGACTTTATGGTATCAACTCAAAAAGAGGATATAACAATTATAAATATTTATGCATCCAAAATAGGAGCACCAAATATATAAAGCAAATACTAACAGAACTAGAGAATAATATGCAGCAATACAGCAATAGGAGACTTCAAAACCTCATGACTATCAATGAATAGATAATCCAGACAGAAACTCAATAAAGAAACACTGGACTTAAGCTATAAATTAGGCCAGGTGGACTTAACAGATATTTACAGGACATTCCATCCCAAAACAGAAGAATACACATTCTTCTAAAACACACATGGAATATTCTCCAGGATAGACCACGTTAGGCCACAAAATAAGTCTTAATAAATTTGAGAGCACTGAAATCATAGAAAGCATCTCACCAACCACACTTGTATGAAACTAGAAATCAATGACAAGAAAACTGTGGAGATAAAACAACATGCTACTAAACATCCAATGGTCAAAGAAGAATCCAAAAGATAAATAAAAAATATCTTGCAACAAATGAGAATGGAAATATAATATATGCAAACTTATGGGATTCAGCAAAAACAATTGGAAGAGACAAGTTCATACCAATATATATGCCTACATCAAGAAATGAGAAAAATCACAAATAAAAAAACCTAACCTTCAAGAAATCTTATTCTTAAAAAGAAGGACAAATGAAGCCCAAAGTTAGTACAGAGAAGGAAACGAAAAATCAGAGCAGAAATAAATGGCACAGAGACTAAAAAAACAATAAAAATATCAATAAAACTAAGAGCTAGTTCTTTGAAAAAGATAAATAAAATTGATACACTTTTAGCCAGATTCATCAAGAAAAAAGATAGAGGACACAAAATCAGAATAAAAGAGAAGGTACAACTGACACCACAGAAATTCAAAGGATTATAAGAGAATTCTACAAAAAAAATTATAAATTATATGCTAACAAATTAGACAACTTAGAAGACATTGATAAATTCGCAGAAACATACAATCTTCCAGGACAAATCAGGAAGAAACAGAAAACCTGAACAGACTGATTAATAGTAATAAAATTGAATCAGTCATCAAAACTCCCAACAAACAAAATTCCAGGACCAGAGGACTTTACAGATGAATTCTACCAAACATTTAAAGACCTAATACCTATCTTTCTCAAAATATTCCATAAAAAAATAAAGGAGAAAGGAATGCTTCCAAATTCATTCTGCGGGGCCAACGTTATTGATAACAAAAGCAGAGACTACCAAAAGAATTACACATCTTTAATAAACATACATGCAAAAATCCTCAACAAAATATTAGCAAACTGAATTCAAAAATACATTGAAAGAATCATTCACCATCATAAAGTGGGATTTATTCCACGGATGCAAGGATGATTCAACATCTGCAAACCAATCAATGTAATATACCACATTAACAAAAAGAAAAATAAACACCGTGATTATTTCAATATATGCAAAATAAGCATTTAAAAATTCAACATCCATTCATGATAAAAACTCTCAACAAAGTGGTATACAGGGAACATACCTCAACATAAAAAAGGTCATATATAAGAAACCCAGAGCTAACATCATACTCAAAGGTGAAAAACGGAAAGCTTTTCCACTAAAACAGGAATTAGACAAAGATGCCTACTCTCACCATTCTTACTCAATGTAATCTTATACTTGTGATGCCTCCAGCTTTGTTATTTTTTTTTCCCAAACATTGATTTGGCTATTCAGGGATTTTTGTGGTTCCATACAAATTTTAGGATAATTGGTTCTAGTTCTGTAAAAAATACCATTGGTATTTTTATTGCATTTAATTTGTAGATTGTTTTAGGTAATATGGACATTTTTACAAACTAATTATTCCAATCTTTGAGCACAGATATCTTTCCATTTGTTTATGTCACCTCAATTTCTTTTAGAAAAATCTTATAGTTTTCAGAATACAGGTCTTTCAACAACTTGGTTAAATTTATACTTGGGTTTTTTATTCTTTTTTGTGCAATTGTAAATGGGATTGTTTTCTTAATTTCTCTTTTCACTAATTCATTTTTAGTGTACAGAAATGCAATAAATTATGGTATATTGATTTTGTATCCTACAACTTAATTCATTTATTATATCTAAGAGATTTTTGCTGGAGTCCTTAGGGTTTTCTATATATAATATCATGTCATTTGCAAATAGTGACAACTTCTTTACCAAATTGGATGCCTTTTCTTTCTTTTTCTTGTCTGATTGCTGTTGTTAGGACTTCCAGTACTAGGTTGAATAAGAATTGTAAGTGGGTATCTTTTTCAGTTCATTCTTTTCATGTACCTGTCCAGTTTTCCCAACACCATTTATTGAATAAAGTATCTTTTCTGCATTGTATATTCTTGTATTGTTTGTCATAGAGTAATTTACCATATAAGCATGGGTTTCTTTCAGGGCTCTCCATTCTATTCCATTGATCTATGTTTATTTTTGAGCCAGAACTACACTGTTTTGATAACTGTAGTGATCTACAGATTCAATGCATTACTATCAAAATTCCAATAGCAGCTTTCATAAAACATAGAACAAACAAACCTAAAATTTGTATGAAACCACAAAAAATCCCAAATTCCCAAAGCAATCTTCTGAATAAGACCAAGCTGGTGGCATCACACTTCCTAATTTCAAACTATTTTACAAAACTATAGTAATCAAAACAGCTTCTGCACAGAAAAGGAAACCTTCAACAAAATGAAAGGCAACTACTGAATGGGAAAATATATTTGACAGTGACACATCCATAATGGGTTGATATCCAAAATACATAAATAATTCATACAACTGAACACCAAAAACACAAGTAATCCAACTGAAAAATGGGCAGAGGACCTCAATAGACATTTTTCCACTTATTTTTCCAAAGACATACAGATGGCCAACAGCCACATGAAAAGATGTTCAAAATTACTAACCATCAGGGAAATATAAATCAAAACCACAATAAGATATCACCTCACATCAATCAGAATAGCTATTGTCAAAAAGATGAAAAACTTCTAGGTGCAGAGGAGGATTAAAGATGGCGGAATGAAAGGCGAGACAGAAACCTCCTCCCAAAACCACATATAATATGAAAATATAACAAATACATAAAATCCTGAAAGAGCAACAGGAAAGAAGCCTGCTGCAGTAGGCTGTCTACACCTGGGGAAATCAGCAGACCTCAAGGAAAAGGCCACTGCACCAAAGCCCTGATCTGGAGAAACCCAAGCCCTTCCCCCACCCCAGCTCACTGGAGGCAGGAAGAGAAACAGAGAAGGGAAGGGGTGGAGGCCTGGGACTGCTGAACAACCAGCCCTGAAGATCTGCTCTGAAAGCATGAACCTATATTACGTGGTGCTCTAGAGATTAGTGGGGTTGGAAAGCTAAGACAGGTGGACTACCCAGGGAGACTGAGATACCAGTTGCTTGCGGAAACAAGTGCCAACATACAGCCGTTCTCGGGAAAAAAGAAAGGCGAGTAGTATAAGAGATTTCCTAACAGCAAGAGGGCAGCTGAAGGCACAAGGATTGCACAGAGATTGCTGATCAGGAGAAAGGACACATGGACAAAATTGTCCGGGTGCACTCTGCCAAGCAGGTTGGGAACATTTAAGAGCTTCAGGTGCTCCATGACCCTGGCTGGTTAGGCAGCTCCAAGGCACACCACTGTGATACACAGCATGCTGTGCCTTCCTCCCAGCCAGCAGCGGCTTGTAAACCAGCTACCATACAATTGTGTCAGGCCAGCAAGAGAGCAGCCCCAGCTATGGCAGCTAAAAGTGCAAAGCACAGAGGCTTCTCCTGCGACTTTGGGCCACTAGCCCTGCAAAAGGAGACAGGCACTGCAGCCTGGAAGCAGGAAAGACCTCTTCACTCCTGACAGGCACCAGTGCTGCTCCCCTGCGACCCCCACCATCACTCCAGAGGCTGTGCAGCTCCAGAGAGTAGACCTTCTGGGCACTAGAGGGCGCCACATATAAATATGAAATGTCAAAGGAACATGGTTTAAACAAAAATCCCACAAACACCAGAAAGAGGGTAAAGTGAAACTGAACTCATCAATATTCCTGAAAGAGATTTCAAAATAAAAATCATAAACATGCTAATGGAGGTACAGGAAAATATTCAAAAACTCAGACAGGAATTCAGGAATGAGATACAAAGGTTCAAGAATACAGTATCTGATAAGAAACATAAAATGGAGGAATTTAAAACAAGATTAGAAGAAGTAGAGAAGACAGGAAATGAAATAAAAATTAGAGAAAAGGAATACAAAGAAACTGAGGCACAAAGAGAAAAAAGGATCTCTACAAATGAAAGAATATTGAGAAAACTGTGTGACCAATCCAAACTGAACAATATTCGTATTATAGGGGTACCAGAAGAAGAAGAGAGAGAAAAAGGGATAGAAAGTGCTTTTTAGGAAGTAATTGCTGAAAACGTCCCCAATCTGGGGAAGGAGATAGTCTCTCAGGCCATGGAGATGCAAATATTTCCCAACACAAGGGACCCAAGGAAGACAACACCAAGACATATAATACTTCAAATGGCAAAGGGCAAGTATAAAGACAGAGCATTATAAGTAGCCAGAGAGAGAAAAAAAAATCACACACAAAGGAAAACCCATTAGGCTACCATCAAACTTCTCATAAGAAACCTTACAGGACAGAAAGGAGTGGCATGATATATTTAATGCAATGAAGAAGGGCCTCAAAGCAAGAATACTCACCCCAGCAAGATTATTATTTAAATTTGAAGGAGGGATTAAACAATTTTCAGATAAGCAAAAGAGGAGAGAATGTACCTCCCACAAACCACCTATACAGTGTATTTTAGAGGGACTGCTATAGATGAAAGTATTCCTAAGGCTAAATAGATATCACCAGAAGAAATGAAACCATAGTAAAGGAAGTAGACCAATTAATTACCAAGCAGATGCAAAATTATATGAACCGACCCCAAAGTCACTCAAGGGACAGACAAAGAGTACAAAATATGACACCTAATATATAAAAACTGGAAGAGGAAGAAAAAGGAAAAAAAAAGAAACTTTAGATTGTGCGTGTAATAGCACACTAAATGAGTTAAATTAGACTGTTAGATAGTAAGGAAGTTACCCTTGAACCTTTGGTAACCATGAATCTGAAGACAGCAATAGTAATAAGTACATATCTAATGATAATAATCCTAAATGTAAATGGTCTGAATGCACCAATCAAAAGACATAGAGTCACTGAATGGATAAAAAAAAAAAATAACCCATCTATATGCTGCCTACAAGAGACTCACTTCAAACCCAACGACTTACACAGACTAAAAGTGAAGGGATGGAAAAAGATACTTCATGCAACTAATAGGGAGAAAAAAGCAGCAGTTGCAGTACTTGTATCAGACAGAATAGACTTCAAAACAAAGAAAGTCACAAGAGACAAAGAAGGACATTACATAACGATAAATATATAACTATTATAAATATCTATGCACCCAACACAGGATCACCTACATATGTGAAACAAACACTAACAGAATTAAAGGGGGAAATAGCAATACATTCATTTTAGGAGACTTCAACACACCACTCACTCCAAAGGACAGATCAACCAGACAGAAAATAATTAAGGAGACAGAGGCACTGAAAAACACACTAGAACAGATGGACCTAACAGACAACTACAGAACTCTGCACCGAAAAGCAGCAGGATACACATTCTTCTCAAGTGCACATGGAACATTTTCCAGAATAGACCATATACTAGGCCATAAAAAGAACCTCAGTAAATTGAAAAAGATTTAAATTGTACCAACCAGCTTCTCAGACCACAAAGGTATGAAAGCAGAAATAAATTACACAAAGGAAATGAACAAGCCCACAAACACATGGAGGTTTAACAACATACTCCTAAATAATCAATGGATCAATGAATAAATAAATACAGAGATTAAACAATATATGGAGACAAAAGAAAACAATAACTCAACACTTCAAAATCTGCAGGATACATCGAAGACTGTGCTAAGAGGGAAGTATATTGCAATACAGGCCTACCTCAAGAAAAAAGAACAATAAAAACTGAACACCCGAAACTTACAATTAATGAAAACATAAAAAGAAGAACAAATGAGGCCCAAAGTCAGTAGAAGGAGGGACATAATAAAGATTAGAGAAAAAATAAGTAAAATCTAGAGGAATAAAACAATACAAACAATAAATGAAAGCAGGAGTTGGTTCTTTGAGAAAAATAAACAAAATAGATAAACCCCTAGCCACACTTATCAAGAAAAAAAGAGAGTCTACACACATAAACAGAATCAGAAATAAAAAGGAAAAATTACTACAGACACCACAGAAATACACAGAATTATTAGAGAATACTGTGAAAAATTATATGCGAATGCTGGATAACCTAGAAAAAATGGACAACTTTCTAGGAAAATACAATCTTCCAAGACTGACCCAGGAAGAAATAGAAAATCTGAAGAGACCAATTACCAGCAAAGAAATTGAATTGGTAATCAAAAAACTACCTAAGAACAAATCCCTGTACCAGATGGTTTAACTGTTGAATTTTATCAAACATTTAGTGAAGACCTAATACCCATCCCCATTAATGTTTTCCAAAAAGTAGAAGAGGAAGGAATACTCTCAAACTCATTCTACGAGGCCAACATCACTCTAATACCAAAACCAGGCAAAGACACCAGAATAAAAGAAATTACAGACCAATATCCCTGATGAACATAGATGCAAAAATACTTAACAAAATATTACCAAACCGAGTTAAAAAATACATCAAAATGATCATCCATCATGATCAAGAAGGATTTATTCCAGGGATGCAAGGATGGTACAACATTCGAAAATCCATCAACATCATCCACCACATGAACAAAAAGAAGGAAGAAAATCACATGATCATCTCCATAGATGCAGAAAAAGCATTTGACAAAATTCAACACCCATTCATGATAAAAACTCTCAACCAAATGGGTATAGAGGGCAAGTACCTCAACATAATGAAGGCCATATATGACAAACCACAGCCAACATCATACTTAAAAGCAAGTAGCTTAAAGCCTTTCCTTTATGATCAGGAACAAGACAAGGATGCACACTCTACACACTTTTATTCAACATAATTCTTGAGGTCCTAGCCATGGCAATCAGACAACACAAAGAAATAAAAGGCATCCAGATTGGTAAGGAAGAAGTTAAACTGTCCCTGTTTGCAGATGACATGATATTGTACATAGAAAACCCTAAGGAATCTATGCCAAAACTAGTAGAATTAAAAACTGAATTCAACAAAGTTGCAGGATACAAAATTAAACCAAGGAAATCTCTTGCATTCCTATATACTAATGATAAACTAACAGAAAGAAATCCAGAAAATAATTCCATTCACAATTGCATCAAAAAGAATAAAATACCTACGAATAAACCTAACCAAGGAAGTGAAAGACCTATACTTTGAAAACTACAAAACACTCATGGGAGAAATTAAAGAAGATACCAATAAATGCTAATGGATAGGAAGAAGCAATATTATCAAAATGGCCATCCTGCCTACTATGTGCAGATTCAATGCAATCCCTATCAAAATACCAACAGCATTCTTCAACAACCTAGAGCAAATAGTTCTAAAATTCATATGGAACCACAAAAGACCCTGAATAGCCAAAGCAATCCTGAAAAGGAAGAATAAAGCTGAGGGGATTACACTCCTAACTTCAAGCTCTACTACAATGCCACAGTAATCAAGACAATTTGCTAACACACCCATAGATCAGTGCAACAGAAAAGAGAGCCCAGATATAAACCCAAGCATATACGGTCAATTAATATATGATCAAAGAGCCATAGATATGCAATGGGGAAATGACAGCCTCCTCAACAACTGGTGTTGGCAAAACTAAACAGCTACATGTAAGAGAATGAAACTGGATTACTGTTTAACTCCATACAGAAATGTAAACTTGAAATAGATCAAAGACCTGAATGTTAATCATGAAACCATTAAACTCCTAGAAGAAAACATAGGCAAAAATCTCTTGAATATAAACATGAGCAACTTTTTCCTGAACGCATCTCCTTGGACAAGAGAAACAAAAGCAAAAATGAACAAATGGGACTACATCATGCGAAAAAGCTTCTGTACAGCAAAGGACACCTTAGTAGAACAAAAAGGCATCCTACAGTATGGAAGAATATATTTGTAAATGATATATCCAACAAGGAGCTAACGTCCAAAATATATAAAGAACTCAGATGCCTCAACACCCAAAAAGCAAAAAACCCAATTACAAAATGAGCAGGGGATATGAACATACAATTCTCCAAAGAAGAAATTCAGATGGCCAACAGGCACATGAAAAGATGCTCCACATCGCTAATTACCAGGGAAATGCAAATTAAAACCACAATGAGATATCACCTCACACCAGTTGGGATGGCCAACATCCAAAAGACTAGGAACAAAAAAAGCTGGCGAGGATGCAGAGAAAGGGAAACCCTCCTACACTGCTGATGGGAATGTAAATTATTTCAACCATTGTGGAAAGCAATATGGAGGTTCCTCAAAAAACTAAAAATAGAAATACCATTTGACCCAAGAATTCCACTCCTAGGAATTTACTCAAAGAAAACAAGATCACAGATTCAAAAAGACAAATGCACACCTATGTTTACTGCAGCACTATTTACAGTAGCCAAGATATATGGAGGCATCTTAAGTGCCCATAAATAAATGAATGGATAAAGAAGCTGTGGTACATATACACAATGGAATCCTATTCAGCCATAAGAAGAAAACAAAAACTATCATTGGCAACATGGATGGAGTTTGAGCATATTATGCTCAGTGAAATAAGCCAGGCAGAGAAAGACAAGTACCAAATTATTTCCCTCATTTGTGGAATGTAACAACAAAGCAAAACTGAAAGAACAAAACAGGAGCAGAGTCACAGACTCCAAGACGGGACTAGTGGTTACCAAAGGGGACTGGTGGGGGAGGGTGGTTGCGGAGGGAGGGAGAAGGGGATTGAGGGGCATTATGATTAGTACACATATGTGGGGGTGGTCACAGGGAAGACAGTGTAGCACAGAGAAGACGAGTAGTGACTCTGTGGCATCTTACTAAACTGATGGACAGTGACTTCAGTGGGGTATGGGGGGGACTTGATGATATGGGTGAATGTAGTAACAACAATATTTTTCATGTGAAACCTTCATAAGAGTGTATATCAATGATATCTTAATAAAAGAAAAGCCCTGGAGGGGGCGGGAAACCACTTCTGGGTGGAAAAGATGGCAGAGTAGGAAGGCAAGATGGAAACCTCCTCCCATATAAACCCCAGGAAGCAACTATAGCAAATAAATCTAATCCTGACATTGACCTTAAAACTGTAGAACAGGCCATCTACACGTGGTGAAGAGAAGAGCACATTGAGAAGAGTAAAGGAGCAGAGCTACAGTCAGTCGGGACCCCAGCCCTTCCCCCATCCCAGCCCAAAGGCAGGAGGAAGAGGAATGGAGCGTTTATTGGGGGTAAGCATGCAGGAAATCTGAACACCTAGCTCTAGAGATCTTCTCTGGGAAGACGAGTGCACATTGCTTTGGGCTTTGGTGATTAAAGGGCTGGACACTAGGGAGAGTTGGAGCACTCTGGGAGGCTGAAGTCTCCTGCTACTTGTGGAAGACAGGCACACTCCATTGGGTCTGCTAACACCCAATATAGAGACAGAAATTTGAAAGATTTACCATCAGTGGGAAGTGTGCCAGAGGAAAAGGGGTTGGAGAGAGCTCTTTCTGGAGGAGAAAAGGCAGGTGGACAACGCTTCCCCAGATCTCCCTCAGCCCAAGAAGTCAAGTGCTCACAGGAGCCAACTCTAAATGCTCCATCTCCCTCAATGGTGGCTCAGCCCCAGAGCACATCCCCCTGCACGCCTACTCACCCAGCCCACTCAGCCCACCAACAATTAGACTTGCTTCCTGGCATGCAGAGGGAGGCTTTTGCAGCTTTCCCAGCCCTCCTTCAGCCCTAACAGGGGTGATGCCAGCACCTACCACTCCATCTCTCTCAATGATGGTTTTGCCCTGTGTGGTGCTCCCCTGTGCACCCACCCCACCTTCCCCGCCCAGCCCAGCAGCAGCTGCTGTTTCTGCCCTACAGAGGGAGGGTGGGCCTGCCCACAATGATCACAGGAGAAGAGCCTCCCACTACACAAAAGTCACTCTGAAGTAAACTGTCGGCTGCTGCTGACAGAGATCAGCCACTGCCCACAGGCAGACAGAAACGCAGCCCCACACACAGCCCACCAAGAGCAACTGCTGCTCTACTGATGAGCAAAGAGTCATGAGCTTCTGGGCACTCCAGACGTCTTCCTCATAAAGCTACTGTTCTCTAGGGCAGGAGGCATAGCAGACTTATCTAATACAAAGGAAGAAACCCAGAAACCCAGACATAATGATGGGCAGAGGAATATATTCCAAAAAAAAAAAAAAAAAAGAAAATGATAATACACCAGGAGAAGGACTGAATGAAACAGAGATCACCAATCTTGATAAAGATTTCAAAATAACAGTCATAAAGATACTCCCTGGCGTGGGGAAAAGAATTGACAATCTCAGTGAGAACTTCAACAAAGATAGAAAATCTGAAAAAGAGCCACTCAGAGCTGAAGAAAACAAGAACTGAAATGAAAAATACAAATGGAGGAAATGGAGACTGCTGGACTGAGGAAGAATTAATGAGCTGAAATACAGAGAACAGGAAAACAATCAAGCTGAGGGACAGAGAGATAAAAAAATTTTCTAAAAATCAGAAGATAATAAGAGAGCTGTGTGACAACTTCAAATGAAATAATATTTACATAATAGGGGTACCAGCAGGAGGAGAAAGAGACAGAGGAGTAGAAAGTCTCTTTGAACATATAATTGATGAAAACTTCCCCACTCTGGGAAAGGAAATAGACAGCCAAGTCCTAGAAGCGAAGACAGCCCCTAACAAAAGGAACCCCAGGAAGACAATATAAAGACATACAGTAAATAAAATGGCAGATTAAAGATAAAGAGATAATCTTAAAAGCAGCAAGAGAAAGGCTGACAGTTAACTATAAGGGAGACTCCATAAGGCGAACAGATTTCTCAGCAGAAACTTTACAGATCAGAAGGGAGTGGCATGAAATATTTAATGTATTGAAAGTGAAGAATCTACAAACAAAAATCCTCTACTCAACAAGGCTGTTATTCAGAATTGAAGGAGACATTAAAAGTTGCCCAGATAAACAAAAGTTAAAAGAATTCAGCACCACTAAACCAGCCTTACAGGATATGTTAAAGGGACTTCTGTAGATGGAAAAGTTATTAAATATTTCTTATCAGTTAAAATAAACCTACAGTAAAGGTAGAAGACCAATTAGTTACTAAGCAAGAAAGTGAAAAAAAATAGTAAAATCAACTCCACACAAAATCATTCAAGGGATACACAAAACATATAGGTTATGACATCTTATACATAAAGTGGTAAGGAGGAAGAATTTAAAAGTAGTACTTTTAGATTGTGTTTGAAATACAGAAACCATCAACTTAACATAGACAGTTATATATTTAGGAAACTATGAAACTTATGGTAACCACAAACCTAAAGTCTACAATGGATACACAAAATTTTTTTTAAAGAAATACAATAACAACACTAAAGAAAACCATCAAATAACAAGAGAAGAGAATGAGAGAGGAAGAAAGGAACAGAGAGGAACTACAAAACAACCAGAGAACAATAAAATGGCAATATGTACATACCTATAAATAATTACCCCAAATGTAAATGGACTAAATGCACCAATCAAAAGACACAGGGTGGCAGAATGGATAAAGACACAAGATCCATCTATATGCTGCCTATGAGAGACTCATTTAAGACCTAAAGACACACATAGACTGAAAGAGAAAAGATGGAAAAATATCTTATGCAAATAAAAGGAAGAAAAATGCAGGAGAAACAGTTACTTAGATAAAGTAGACTTCAAAACAAAGAAAGTAACAAGAAACAAAGAAGCACATTACATAATGATAAATGGATCAGTCCAACAAGAGGATATAACAATTATAAATATCTATGTGCCCAACATGGGAGCACCTAAATAAATCAAACAAATACGAACAGACCTATCAAAAATAAGAGAGAGAGAGGACACAAATAAACAAAATCAGAAATGAAAAATAAATTACATGGAACACCATAGACTTAAAAAGAATTATTAGAGAATTTTATGAAAAAATTATATGCCAATAAATTGGACAACTTAAAAGAAATGGA
Organism: Phataginus tricuspis; assembly: GCA_029783875.1. NCBI lineage: Eukaryota > Metazoa > Chordata > Mammalia > Pholidota > Manidae > Phataginus > Phataginus tricuspis. Next base: position 1,226,294 of record JAQQAC010009165.1, on the reverse strand, counting down.
CACATTCGTAGTAAAGTACATCCTTCCAAGACTAATCCAGGAGGAAACAAAATCTGAACAGGCCAATTATGAAACTGATTTGGTAACAAAAAACTTCCAAACAAACAAAAGTCCAGGTACAGATGGCTTCACAGCTGAATTCTACCAACCATTTAAAGAAGAGCGAATACCCATTTTTTAAAGTATTCCAAGAAATAGAAGAGGAGAGAATACTTTCAAACACATTCTATGAAGCCATCATCACTCTAATACCAAAACCAGAAAAACACTACAAAAAAAGAAAATTATAGACTATATCCCTAATGAACACAGATGCAAAAATCCTCACCAAAATATTAGCACACTGAATTAAAAAATATATCAAAAGGATCATACATCACAACCAAGTGAAATTTATTCCAGGGATGCAAGTATGGTGCAATATTTGTAAATCAATAAATATGATATGCCATATTAACAGAAGGAAGGACAAAAACATATAATTATCTCAACAGATGTTGAAAAAGTATTTGACAAAATTCAACATACATTCATGATAAAAACTCTCAACAAAATGTGTATAGAAGGAATATACCTCAACATCATGAAGGTCATATAAGACAAACTCATAGCTAACAACATACTCAATAGTGAAAAGCTTACAGCTTTTCCTTTAAGATCAGGAACAAGACAAGGATGCCCACTTTCACCACTTTTATTCAACATACAACTGGAAGTCCCCAGCCATGGCAATCAGACAAAGTAAAGAGATAAAAGGTATGCAAATTGGTAAGGAAGAAGTAAAACTGTCACTATTTGGAGATGACATATATTAGCTATAGAAAATCCAAAAGACCTCACCAAAAAACTATTAGTACTAATAACAGGAGTCAGCAAAGCTGCAGGATCCAAAATGAATATTCAGAAATCTACTGCAGTCTTATATACTAACAATGAACTTACAGAAAGAGAATTAGGAAAACAATTCCATTTACAATTGCATCAAAAAAAAATACATAGGAATAAACCTAACCAAGGAGATGAAAGACCTTACCATGAAAACTGTAAGACACTGATGAAAGAAATTAAAGAAGACACAAATAAATGGAAATGTATCTCATGCCTATGGATAGGAAGAATTAATATCAAAATGGCTATCCTGCCCAAAGCAACTTACAGATTCAGTGCAATTCCTATCAAAATACCAATAGCATTTTTCAGTGAACTAAACAAATAATCCTAAAATTCATATGGAAGCACAAAAGACCACAAATAAGAAAGGCAATCTTTTTTTTTATTATTAAGGTATTACTGATATACAGTCTTATGAAGGTTTCACATGAAAAAACAATATGGTTACTACATTCACCCATGTTATCGTGTCCCCGATGCCCCACTGCAGTCACTGCCCATCAGTGTAGTAAGATGCCCCAGAGTCACTATTTGCCTCCTCTGTGCTACACTGTCTTGCTCATGATCCCCCCCACACCATGTGTGCCAATCATAATACCCCTGAATCCCCTTCTCCCTCCCTCCCTACACACCCTCCTCCACCCCTCACCTTTGGTAACCACTAGTCCCTTCTTGGAGTCTGTTGAGTCTGTTGCTGTTTTGTTACTTCAGTTTTGCTTCATTGTTATACCCTACAAATGAGGGAAATCATTTGGTACTTGTCTTTCTCTGCCTGGCTTATTTCACTGAGCATAATATCCTCCAACTCCACCTATGTTATTGCAAATTGTAGTATTTGTTTCTTTCTTATGGCTGAATAGAATTCCATTGGGTATATGTACCACATCTTCTTTATCCATTCATCTACTGATGGACACTTAGGTTGCTTCCATATCTTGGCTATTGTAAATAGTGCTGTGATAAACATAGGGGTACATATGTCTTTTTGAATCTGAGAAATTATATTCTTTGGGTAAATTCCTAGGAGTAGCATTCCCGGGTGAAATGATATTTCTATTTTTAGTTTTTTGAGGAACCTCCGTATTGCTTTCCACAATGGCTGAACTAGTTTACATTCCCACCAGCGGTGTAGGAGGGTTCCCCTTTCTCCACATCCTCACCAGCCTTTGTTGTAGTCTTCTCAATACTGGCCATCCTAAGTGCTGTGAGGTGATATCTCACTGTGGTTTTTATTTGCATTTCCCTAATAATTACTGATGTGGAGCATCTTTGGCCATCTGAGTTTCTCCTTTGGAGAATTGTCTTTTCATATCCTCTGCCCATTTTTTAATACGGTTATTTGCTTTTTGGGTGTTGAGGCATGTGAGTTCTTTATATATTTTGAATGTTCACCTCTTGTCAGATATGTTGTTTACAAATATATTCTCCCATACTGTAGGATGCCTTTTTGTTCTGTTGATGGTGTCCTTTGCTGTGCAGAAGCTTTTTAGTTTGATGTAGTCCCATATGTTCATTTTTCCTTTTGTTTCCCTTGGTTGAGGAGATGCATTCAGAAAAAAGTTGTTCATATATATTCAGAAGATTTTTGCCTATATTATCTTCTAAGAGTTTTATGGTTTCATGACTTACATTCAGGTCTTTGATCCACTTCGAGTTTACTTCTGGGTATGGGGTTAGACAATAATGCAGGTTCATTCTCTTGCATGTAGCAGTCCAGTTTTGCCACCACCAGTTGTTGAAGAGATTGTCATTTCCCCATTGTATGTCCATGGCTCCTTTATCATATAAAATTGTCTTGATTGCTGTGGCTTTGTAGTAGAGCTTGAAGTTGGAGTGTAATCCCCTCAGCTTTATTCTTCCTTCTCAGGATTGCTTTGGCTATTTGGGGTCTTTTGTGGTTCCATATGAATTTTAGAATTATTTTTTCAAGTTCGTTGAAGAATGCTGTTGGTATTTTGATAGGGATTGCATTGAATCTGTGGATTGCATTGAATCTGTAGACTGCTTTACGCAGGATGGACATTTTGACAATACTAATTCTTCCTATCCATGAGCACGGAATGTGTTTCCATTTTTGGTATCTTCTTTAATTTGTCTCATGAGTGTCCTGTGGTTTTCACAGTATAGGTCCTTCACTTCCTGCATTAGGTTTATTCCTAGGTATTTAATTTTTTTGATGCAACTGTGAATTGAATTGTTTTCCTGATTTCTCTTTTGGCTAGTTCATCATTAGTGTATTAGGAATGCAACAGATTTCTGTGTATTGATTTTGTATCCCGCAACTTTGCTGAATTCAGATATTAGGTTTAGTAGTTTTGCTGTGGAATCTTTACAGTTTTTAAAGTACAATATCATGTCATCTGCAAACAGTGACAGTTTAACTTCTTTTTTTACCAATCTGGATGCCTTTTATTTCTTTGTGTTGTCTGACTGCCATGGCAAGGACCTCCAGAACTATATTGAATAAAAGTGGACAGAGTGGGCATCCTTGTCTTGTTCCCAATCTTAAAGGAAAGGCGTTCAGCTTCTCACTGTTCAGTATGATGTTGCTGTGGCTTTGTCATATATGGCCTTTATATGTTGAGGTACTTGCCCTCTATACCCATTTTGTTGAGAGTTTTTACCGTGAATGGATGTTGAATTTTGTCAAATGCTTTTTCGGCATCTGTGGAGATGGTCATGTGGTTTTTGTCCTTTTTGTTGATGTGATGATGTTGATTGATTTTCGTATATTGTACCATCCTTGCATCCTGGAATAAATCCTACTTTATAATGATGGGTAATCTTTCTGATGTGTTTTTGAATGAGGTTTCCTAATATTTTGTTGAGGATTTTTGCATCTATGTTCATCAGGGATATTGGTCTGTAATTTTCTTTTTTTTTTTTTTTTTTTGGTGTCTTTGCCTGGTTTTGGTATTAGGATGATGCCGGCCTCATAGAATGAGTTTGGAAGTATTCCCTCCTCTTCCACTTTTTGGAAAACTTTAAGGAGGATGGGTATTAGGTCTTCACTAAATGTTTGATAAAATACAGCAGTGAAGCCATCTGGACCAGGCATTTTCTTCTTAGGTAGTTTTTTGATTACCAATTCAATTTCATTGCTAGTAATTGGTCTGTTCAGATTTTGTTTCTTTCTGGGTCAGCCTTGGAAGGTTGTATTTTTCTAGAAAGTTGTCCATTTCTCCTAGGTTATCCAGTTTGTTAGCATATAATTTTTCATAGTATTCTCTCATAATTCTTTGTATTTCTGTGGTGTCCATAGTGATTTTTCCTTTCTCATTTCTGATTCTGTTTATGTGTGTAGACTCTCTTTTTTTCTTGATAAGTCTGGCTAGGGGTTATCTATTTTGTGTATTTTCTCAAAGAACAAGCTTCTTCTTTCTTTGAATATTTCTATTGTTTCATTCTTCTCTATTTTATTTATTTCTGCTCTCATCTTAATTATGTCCCTCCTTCTACTAACTTTGGGCCTCATTTGTTCTTCTTTTTCTAGTTTCATTAATTGTGAGTTTAGACTGCTTATATGGGATTGTTCTTCTTTCCTGAGGCAGGCCTGTATTGCAATATACTTCCCTCTTAGCATGGCCTTTGCTGCGTCCCACAGATTTTGCTTGTTAAATTATTCTTGTCATTTGTCTCCATATATTGCTTGGTCTCTGTTTTTATTTGATCATTGATCCATTGGTTATTTAGGAGCATGTTATTAAGCCTTCATGTGTTTGTGGGCATTTTCCTTTTCTTGGGGTAATTTATTTCTAGTTTCATACCTTTGTGGTCTGAGAAGCTAGTTGGTACAATGTCAATCTTTTTGTAGCCTAGTATACGATCTCTTCTTCAAAATGTTCCATGTGCACTTGAGGAGAATGTGTATCCTGCTGCTTTTGGGTGTAGAGTTCTGTATATATCTGTTCTAATGTGTTGTTCAGTGCTTCTGTCTCCTTACTTATTTTCTGTCTGGTTGATCTGTCCTTTGGAGTGAGTGATGTGTTGAAGTCTCCTAGAATTAATTCATTGCATTTTATTTCCCCTTTTAATTCTGTTAGTATCTGTTTCACATATGTAGGTGCTCCTGTGTTGGGTGCATAGCTATTTATAATGGTTAGTTATAGCCTCTTTTTGGATTGACCCCTTTATCATTATGTAATGTCCTTCTTTGTCTCATGTTACTTTCTTTGTTTTAAAGTCAATTTTGTCTGATACAAGTATTGCAACACCTACTTTTTTCTCCCTATTAGCTGCATGAAATATCTTTTTCCATCCCTTCACTTTTGGTCTGTGTATGTCTTTGGGTTTGAAGTGAGTCTCTTGTAGGCAGCATAAGTTTGGGTCTTGTTTTTTTATCCATTCAGTGACTCTATATATTTTGATTGTTGCATTCAGACCATTTACATTTAGGGTGATTATCAATAGGTATGTAGTTATTATTGCAGGCTTTAGATTTGTGGTTACCAAAGGTTCAAGGTTAACTTCCTTACTATCTAAGACTCTAACTTAATTCACCTACTATGCAATTACAAACACAATCTAAACTTTTTTTTCCCTCCTTTTCTTCCTCCTCCATTCTTTATATACTAGGTATTATATTCTGTACTCTTTGTCTATCCCTTTTTATTAGCTCTGGTGACAGCTATTTAATCTTAGGAACACTTGCATCTATTGCAGTCCCTCTAAAATACACTGTAGAAATTGTTTGTGGGAGGTAAATTCTCTCAGCTTTTGCTTATCCGGAAATTGTTTAATCCCTCTTTCAAATTTAAATGATAATCTTGCCGGGTAGAGTATTCTTGGTTTGAGGCCCTTCTGTTTCATTGCATTAAATATATCATGCCACCCCCTTCTGGCCTGTAAGATTTCTGCTGAGAAGTTTGATGATAGCCTGATGGGTTTTTCCTTTGTATGTGATCTTATTTCTCTCTCTGGCTGCTTTTAATAGTCTGTCCTTATCTTTGATCTTTGCCATTTTAATTATTATGTCTTGGTGTTGTTTTCCTTGTGTCCCTTGTGTTGGGAGAGCTGTGCACCTCCATGGCCTGAGAGACTCTCTCCTTCCCCAGATTTGGGAAGTTTTCAGCAATTACCTCCTCACAGACACTTTCTATCCCTTTTTCTCTCTGTTCTTCTTCTGGTACCCCTATAATACATATATTGTTCTATTTGGATTGGTCACACACTTCTCTCAATATTCTTTCATTCCTAGAGATCCTTTTTCTCTCTGTGCCTCAGCTTCTTTGTATTCCTCTTTCCTAATTTCTATTTCATTTATCGTCTCCTCCACCATAGTTATTCTGCTTTTAATATCCTCCATTGTGTTCCTCAACGATTAGATCTCCATCCTAAATTCTTTCCTGAGTTCTTGAATATTTTTCTTTACCTCCAGGAAAATGTTTATTATTTTTATTTTGAAATATCTTTCAGTAATATTTATTAATTCAGTCTCACTCAATCCTTTTTCTGGTGTTGAAATTTTGCTTTGAACCAGGTTCCTTTGATGTTTCATATTTGTATATGGCGCCCTCTAGTGTCCAGAAGCTCTACTCTCTGGAGCTGCTCAGTCCTTGGAGCGATGTCGGGGGTTGCAGGGGAGTGGTGCTGGTGCCTGGAGGGAGGTAAGAGTTGTTTCCTGTTTCAGGCTGCTATGCCTGTGTCCACTGTCAGAACCAGTTGGCCTAACACTCAGGTGTAAGCCTCTACGCTTTGTGTTTGTAGTTGCAGTGGGCAGGGCTTCCCTCTGGCTGGTCTGACGTCAGGGCAGGGGCTGCCGGTTTGAGAGTCAGGTGCAGGCTCACCGGGAGGAAGGCACAGCAGGCTGCTTATCACGGTGGAGGGCCTTGGAGCTGTGTAGGCAGCCAGCGCAATGGAGCACCTGAAGATCATTTATGTTCGCAACCTGTTGGGAAGAATGCACCTGGACAATTTTGTCTACCTGTCCTTTCTCCTGGGCAGTAAGCTCTGTGCAATCCTTGCCCCTTTAGCAGCCCTCTTGCTTTTAGGAAGTCTCTCACACTGCCCGCCCAGATCAACTGGATATGAATCCCCGTTTTCCACAAGTAGCTGAAATCTCAGTCTCTCCAGGTATTCCGCCTGTCTTAGCTTTCCAACCCCACTAATCACCAGAGCACCATGCAATATAGGTTCATGCTCCCTGAGAAGATCTCCAGGGCTAGGTGTTCAGCAGTCCCAGGCCGCCACTCTCTCCCCACTCTGTTTCTCTTCCTCTTGTCAGTGAGCTGGGGTGGGGGAAGGGCTTGGTTCCTGCTGGATCAAGGCTTTGGTACATTACCCTGTTCCATGAGGTCTGCTCTTTTCTCCACATGTATGCAGTCTTGGTGCAGCCTTCTTTCCTGTTGCTCTTTCAGGATTAGTTGTAATTATTTTTGTATTATATGTAGTTTTAGGAGGAGGTTTCTGTGTCACCTCTGATGCCGCCATCTTTAATCCTCCAAGCAAGGCCATCTTGAGAGAAGAACAAAGCTGGAGGGATTATGCTCCCTGACTTCAAGCCCTCCTACAAAACTACAGTAATCAAAATAATTTGGGACTGGCACAAGAAAATACCCAAAGATCAATGGCGCAGAATAGAGAGCCCAGAACTAAACCCATGTATACATGTTCAATTAATATACGATAAAGGAGCCATGAATATACAATGGGAAAAAGTTTATTCAATAAATGTTGTTGGGAAAACTGGACAGCTACATGCAAGAGACTGAAACCAGATTACTGCCTAACTCCATAAACAAAAGTAAATGCAAAATAGATTAAGGACCCAAATATGAGACGTGAAACCATAAAACTCATAGAAAAAAACAGACGCAAAAATCTCTTGAACATAAGCATAGGCAATTTTTTTCTGGACATGTCGCCCCAGGCAAGAGAAACAAAATAAAAAATGAACAAGTGGGACTACATCAAACTAAAATGCTTTTGTACAGCAAAGGATACCATCAAAAAAACAAAAACATACAGTGTGGGAGAATATATTCATAAATTATTTATCCAATATAGGGTTAACATCCAAAAGAAATAAAGAACTCATACGACTCAACACCAAAGAAAAAATAATCCAATTAAAAAATGGGTGGAGGACCTGAACAGACACTTTACTGAAGAAGGAATACAGATGGCCAACAGGCACATGAAAAGATGCTCCACATCGTTAGTCATCAGGCAAATGCAAATCAAAACAAGATATCACCTCACTGAAGTTAGAAGGGCCACTATTCAAAAGACAAGAAATAAGTGTTGGCGAGGACATGGAGAAAAGGGAACCACCCTACACACTGGTGGAAATGTAAATTGGTGCAGCCACTGTGGAAAGCAGTGTGGAAGTTCCTCAAAAAAAAATACCGAATGATCCACTAATTCCACTTCTAAGAATTAACCTGATGAAAACAAAATCTGTGATTTGAAAAGATATATGCACCCCTATGTTTATCACCACATTATCTACAATAGCCAAGAAATGGAAGCAACCAACATGTCTCTCAATAGAGGAATAGATAATGAAGTGGTACATATACACAATGGAATATTATTCAGCCATACAAAAAGAAATCCTGCCATTTGCGAGAACATTGGTAGACCTGCAGGGTATTTTGCTACGTGAAATAAGCCAGGCAGAGAAAGACAAATGCCATATGATTTCACTTATATGGGGACTCTAAAAACAAAACAAAATGAACAAACAGTAGTAGATTCATAGACACTGAGAAGTGACTGGTGGTACCATGGGGGACGGGTTGGGGTGGGTAAGTGGGGCGGGTGAGGGCGATAAAGAAGCACAATCAATCTCAATCATAATGTAAGCTGGTCACAAGAATAGTAGTACGGCAGGGAGAATATAGCCAGTGGTTCTGGAATATCTTCTGTGTCGACAGATAGTAACTGCACTAGTTGGGGTGAGGACTTAATAATATGGGTAACTGTCAAATCACTGTGTGTATACTTGAAACCAATATAATATTGTGTATAAACCATACTTCAGTAAAAAAAGAGATGAAAGAACAAGTGTAGGTGAGGATGTGGAGAAAAGAGGACACTCATACACTGTTGATGAGAATGTAAACTGGTGCGCCTACTATAGAAAACGGTATGGTGCTTTCTCAAAAAACTAAAGATAGAAATACCATATGATCTCATTAACTCCACTTCTAGGTATTTACCCAAAGAAAACAAATTTTAATTCAAAAAGCTATATGCACCCTTAGGTTTATTACAGCATTATTTACAACAGCCAAGATATGGAAGCAACCTAAGTGTCCCTCAGTAGATTAATGGATAAAGAAGATGTAGCACACACACAGTGGAATATTACTCAGCTATAAAAAAGAATGAAAATTTGCCATTTGTGATAACATAGATGGATCTAGAGGGTAAGTGAAATAACTCACACAGAGAAAGACAAATACCATTATGATTTCACTTGTACATAGAATCTAAGAAACAAATGAACAAACAAAACAGAAATAGACTCATAAACACAGAGAACAATCCATTAGTTGTCACAGGAGAAGGCGGTGGAGAGTTGGGTGAAATAGGTGAAGGGGATAAAGAGGTACAAAATTCTAATTATAAAATAAATTAGTCACAGGGATGAAAATATTGTACAGGGAATATTGTCAACAATATTGTAATATCTTTGACAGACAGTAACTACATTTATGGTGAATATTTATAAGGTATATAATTGTCTGATCACTGTATCGTACCTCTGAAACCAATATATATTGACTATATTTCAATTAAAAATAGGAAAAAAAAGAAAAAGAAAAAGAAAAATTTAGAACTGATTTCTTGACACCAACACTAATCCAAAATTGGCACAAATGCCTCCCCTCTATCTACTCTTGAACCATCCAAGGTTTCCGGAAGAGATAATAAAGGGGTAATAGGAAAGAGTAAGTTGGGAGTAAAAATGTCAAATCATTAGAAGAAAAACAGCCAACATATTCTCCCTTTCCTTAAGAATTCAAGATTTCATACCAAGGGTGATGGCAAACGCGAGGAAGAACTGAGCTCATGAAAGTCATTTGTTGAATGGCATTATGTACTACATGGCGCTAGATGATTTCACAAGCATTTCTTAATTCTTTAACCTAGGTGGTACATGGGTATAGTTATTATCCTTTAAAAGAGGAACCTTGGGCTCAGAAAGGTAGTCATTTACCTAAGAGAACACGTGTCAGAGCTGGATCTAAACTTGGTCTGCTGGCTGCTCCAGTCCAAGGAAATTTCCTCTCTGACTTTCCTTAGTAAAAAAGCAAAACTGAGGTTTGTTACAATCCCTACTCTGTACCCTTCAACGTCTTTAACACTCTTAGAGGCTCTTCCTTCCCCAGCCTTTCTCCCTACCAAGATGTTACAGTGACTTCCTAATGAAAGTCTTAGAGTTATTTACTTTCTTGTGAACATTACACATTTAGTCCTTCTGCATGTCTCCACCGTCCCCAAGTTGATGTTATCATTCAGGCTCATGTGATGACCACTGGGCTGTGGGCTTGAATGTTCCTTTTTTCTTTTTCATTCCTTTCCTTTCCTTCCTTTCTTTCCTTGCTTCCTTTCTTTCAGCACAGTAAACTTCAGACAAACATAGAAATGTGCTGGATGCGTTCTCTGAGCTAAGACTTACAGGCACAAGGAGACGCGGTTGTTATGCAGCCCATCTCACTGTCGCTAACCCTTCAATGGGTTATGGTTATCAGGCAAAAAGCCAGTTAAAAACCTCTGATTTATTTCTGCAGTAATTAATTCTAAAATGCCAGCATTAAAACCCCAACTCCTACCACAGGTACAAAGCCCTATGCGTTTTACCCCTTCCTGTCTTTCCGCTGTGTTTTCTGCCACTCTGCACATCTCCAGGGGTTCCAGCCACAGGGGCCAATCCTGCCTCGCAGCACTTACAGTGTGACTAGTCTGTATTGAAATGTGCTGTCAATATAAATACACACCAGACTTTTAAGATTTAGTAGGAATAAATGGATGCAACATGTATCATTAATAATTTTATATTGATTACTTGTTGAAATACTATTTAGCACAGGTAGGGTTACTATTCAAATTAATTTAACTTGTTCCTTTTCACTTTTACATGTGGCATTTCAAAATTTTTAAGATGATATTTGTGGTTCACACTCTATTTCTATTGGACAATAGAATTTCTATGCTATTTCTAGCCCATCATGTTCTTTTGTTTCCATCTTGTTACTTAACACTGTCAGGACCTAGGGCGCCCATGTTACCTGTTCAGTGTCTCTCTCGCCCAACTAGGATGAAGGCAGGAAAGTCTGTCTCCTGCACACCCGATTCCCAGGCATCTGGGACTGAGCCTGAAGCCAAGGAAGCGCTCAGCAGCTTTTGAACGGAGGACCGCGAGCTCCGCCAGTCCTTCCCCAGAGCGCGAGGTCCCAAGTCCTTCGGGCTACACCCGCCGCTCCGCGCTGACCAGGGCCCTCGACCTCGGGAGGCGGGCGGACGGACATCCACACTTGTTAAAGCCTCCTCTTCGCGCAGAGAGCTGCTCGCACAGGGCAAGGAACTCGGGGCGACCCCTCGGCCCCCAGTCCTCTTTCCCCCTTGGAGACCCGCCCCGCGGCCAATCGCCGGGCACTTCGCCTTCCCGCCACACGGCGGCGTCTCGCGAGGGCGCGGCGGCCGGTGGTACAGTCCGTTCTCCCCGCGCCCCTCGCCCAGTGGGCCCTCCCAGGCGTAGAAAAGCATTGTGGGAGAGCCGCGTGGCCTTTCCCGGCGCCGCGCGCTGCCTGCGCGCCTGTGCGCGGTGGGTGGTCCCGGGGGCCGGGGGCGCAGGGCGGCTGCACGGCTCCCCGTGGCTCGGCGCTGGCGGCGCGCCCGGACCCTGAATGCGTGGGGGCAGCGGCCTGGCCGGGCTTCGGCCGCCTTATCCGTGGGAGCCCAGAAGGCCCCGAAGCGGCCCCGGTCCGCGTTCCCAGGCCAGGAAATGGGCAGATTGGCCTGAGTGCGTTTGAGTTTTCGGCCATCGGCTGTGTGCCACGGAGTTTTTAATACAAGCGGGATTTCTTTCGTGAAAAGGGAAAGCTCTCAAGTGCGTGTGCGCTTAACCTGTCACAGTGACGTCAACGCAGGAGTAAAGTGCCATTTAAGGTTTACGTCTTGGTAACTGTTTCAAGGTGCAGAACTTGGCGGAAATCGAATGAGCATCACTCACGGAAGGTGAGTTTTCATGTCAGTGCAAAAAGACCCGTTGCCTCGAAATTTAAAATTTTTAACCATCTAAAATACTGTAGTTTTCATTATCTAGTCAGTATTTAGAAATATAAATCTAGAGCTGGCGGCAGTCGTTCCCCTTCCAACTGTAATCAGTTCATCCCAGCCAGTCGATTTAGGGTCTGCAAACTGTGCCGTGAATACAGCAGTCCCCTCGTGGTCTTCTCGTAGCCTTTGTGTTGCCCGTTCACTTTTGGACACTAGTGAATGCGGTGTCAAAAAAGGCATAAACTAAGCACTTCGCAGCCTTTTCCTACCCGTGAATTTGATATTGGTGTAGGCGCTGCAGAAGTAACAGCTTAACATGCTCACGGATTTTGCTTACGCGTGTGTTCTTGTGTATGCCCACATTAAGTGTGCAGTTAAAAGATTTTAACTGATTTTCATTCAGGTGAAAGGTGGATATTTGAAGCAGACTGCTGCTCGCCAAGTACTCTCTGGGAGCACAGAAAGGACCTAAGGTAGGGTATTAACACTGAACTAGAAGTTCTGTCAAGGCAGTTACTTGTAACACACATATTATCTTTCTAGATGGGGGTGCCTGCTCTAGAGGGTATTTAGTTGTTAATGGTTCATTGGTGTTATAGCACTGCTACATCTGTAGTTGTCAGCAAATGGGATAACTTGTTCCAGCTTATTTTTTAACTCTTAACGATACATGTTTCATGTGTGGTGGCTAAATTTAAAAAAACTACTTGCTAAGTCTTAGGCATGTCGTGTTGACACTTAAAGCTATGCCGAAGTGGCATAACAATGCAACGTAGAATTTCGTACTGAGAGTTTATTATGAAGTTTATAAAATATAAGGCATGTCAATACTTGCTTGTCAAATTGGGTGCTTTTTTTCTTTTAGGATGTCCTTGGTGAGGAATTTGAAAAATTCATCTTTGCAAGGGTTGCTTGGATCATTTAAAATACCCAGGAGCCTAAAGGGTGCTGAGATTTTGGACAGTCTGTAAATATGCATTTAAAACCGTGGGGCTATCAATAAATATTTTGATGTGCTTTGAGGTTTTCCTATTAAGTGTTTAATTGCCAGAAATCAATTCCTTCACTGAAAGAGCAAAAGGAGAGTTCTCTCCCCCAACTTTCAAAATTGTGGAGTCAGCAGTTGAGATTAATATATTCAGTACTCTCAGTCACTGATAGCCTTATGAAGAAGCACAGGCTGCTTGTGCTGGGCCCAGAGAAGTAAGTGCTCTCATTCAGGGTCTCATGCATAATGCACTGAGCTAGACTAGATTTCTAGGTCATAGGTGTGCTTGACAAATGTGCTTGCCACTTTTGTTATTTTTGGTAGATTGTAAGCTTAAGGTCAGCATATCTTCTGCCTTCAATTAGGAAAGAACAAATAGTGTGTTCAGTCATTCAAAGAATTTATTGAAAGCACTGAATTGGGAGCTAGGAACACAATGGTAATAAGCAAAACACAGTTCCTCCCTTTGGAAGCTTACAACTGAACGGAGGAAGTGTCAAATGTAAAATTTTTGTGAGACATGTCCCATGCATGGCAGGATTTGACTAGATCAGGGAAACCTGGAAAAGCAGTTGAGACTAAGGGTAGGTATCATTTCTGCAAGGCAAAGTTGGGGGAATGGTATGTGCCAAGGCCTCGGGCTAGAAAAACGGTATGACCTTAAGTCCAAACTTGGTGATAGTGATAGCTGCTTTCCCTCTGAAGTGCCCTCATTCGGACAAGACTTGAGTGCTTATTGAGGTTGAAGGTGGCCATTATGGGAGCCGGGGTGTTAGGATGAGAACAGGTAAGAGGCCAAACCACTTAAGGCTATTTAAAGCAAAAGGAAATCCCTAACAAATGGACTGCTTGCAAGAAATGGAATACAGGTTAGCCATTTGGAGGCTACTATGGGTTGTCTAGGCAAGAGATGACCGCCTGGATCAGGGTGGGTAAAATGAGTGGAGAGAGCTAGTTCAGCTACAGCAGGCAAAGCCAGCAGTTTAAAAGTGGGAGGTGTCCAGTGACTGCTTTGTGAGTAGGCCCAGCCATGATGCCCCCAAGTGCAGCTGGGGAGCAGCATTTTAAGCTAGTTGAATTGGCATCACCTTTCAGAGATCTAAGTTGGCAGAACACTGGTCTGTAGTCTAGTCTGTAGAAATAAACCCTAAATCCATGAGCATAAATGCGATGAAACTGATAATTAACTGGTGAGGTAGAATAGCATGAGCAGCAAAGGATGGTCAGAATATTTTTTAAAAAAAGTACTGCATTAAAGAAGCAAGGAGATGCTGCAAGGCAGTCTAAGTTAACGTGGGCGTTTGGTGAAGTGAAGGTGATTGCAGCGGGGGCTGCTTTTGTGCAGCAGCGGGGGAGTGAGTACACGAGGGGTCAGTTAACAGATAGATGGATTGAGGACAGAATATCGGCTGCCAATAATCCTTTCAAGAAACTTGGAAAGTGGAAAAAGGTCGCTGGAAGGGGGTTTATGGTTGTGAAAGGTGGCTGGTTGGCTTTTTTTAGGTATGTCTCACGAGTTTAAAACCAAGTGGCAAAGATACCTGAGAGGGAGCAGTGGACTATATTGATAGAAGGGAGAGCGGGACAAGACGGCTGAAGGAGGTGGACGCCAAGGTGCAGGTGGGGGGACAGGATGAGAGGAAGGATTTGGGTGGGTGGCCGCTGTGGAAGCTTTGTGGAGTAATGGGAAGAGGAAAGACGTCCAGTGTATTTCTATTTTCCCTATAAATAGGGAAAACAAAGCTATCCACAGGGAGGAAAGGTCAGAAGACACCAGGAAGGACAGGGGCTATTCGAGGCTGAGGATCGCGGGTTTATAGAGAGGTCAGCTGAAATACACATAACCGCCTTTTTTTTCTGAAAACAAACAAAACAACACTGCAAATTAAAAGCGACACTTAAAAAGCTTTTTACATTTGTAAATAACCAGTGGAACTTAATGCCACAAAATACAGTATTAAAAGAACATATTTATATGGATAAAAATAACTGCAGTCTGAAAGTGATGCCTCAGTTCACATGTGCATGAGTCGAGATCAGCCAGCGCGGGGAAGAGCCTTTCCATCCCCCTGGTACCGTGTTGCACAGCCAACCAGCTGCAGCCCGGATTCCACAACTTGGATCAGAAGCATCTGGTCTTGGTTGTGGTGGACCCGAGATAGTTGGAGTTGCCAGGAAGGAAAATTCTGCATCAAATGAATGAGCTTTTACAAGACTGCTCTCCTTCCAGTTACAAATAAAGAGGCCTGTTGGCACAGATACGCTGTACTTCGACCTTTAAAAGATACAACAGACTAAATTATTTTCTTCTGAAGAAAACACTTGAGCAGTTCCAAGATACTTGAATAATTAAAATTCACAGTTTCAAATTCACACACACCCTTCCCACCCCCATACCAAACCCTTTTGCACTGGGATCAAGTCTCTATCTTGAGGCGTGCAGCTTGGATAGTTTTTACTGTTTTTGCTGTGTGTTTTCCAGCCAGATTGCTTGTTGATGTCTGAGACTTTTCTTCAATCAGGCTATCTTTAGACCCATTTTTTCTCTAGAACAAAATATATTTGAAAAATAAAGGAAGATTCAGAGATGGAAATATAGCCAAATCTATTTTATTAATAAGATTTAAGACATCAAGTTACAAAAATTGAGAGGTTCATAATATCAAAAGCTGTTCAAAAAACACTCCCTCTACTTCCTCTAGTTAACTAGAACATGAAGATTGTGTTTAAATCTTTTAAATGTAAAGCAATTAATCTGAGTTACATGCATAGTACATTTTGTGAAAATGAGGCATGAATATCAGTAACACTACCCCAATTCAGTATTATGTCCTTTGCAGTCACTCCTAAACTAGGCTCTCAGGCCTCCCACTTTTCCAAGGTGGGACAGAGAGGTGAAGATAAGTATAAGCAGGTCAGGCCACTGCCAGAACTCTGGCACCAGGGCAGAACTTCTATGAGACTATTCCTGCTTTCCCACGACACTTAAGTCCTTTCTCCATAAGGCAACAACCAGATCAGTGGTTTTCTTTGGCACACAGAATAAAATCCAAACTTCCCCATGGCCTCTAAGACCCTATGTTACCTGCCCTCCTTCCCCCTCACTGTGCTCAGACCACACTGGTCTTTGAGCCCCACAGACACCCAGGCCCTCTCCAGATAGCATTTGTTCCCCGCATACCCCAACCCCCGCGCCGTGCCCTTCCCTCTGCACATAGCTGGCTCCTCGCCTGCAAGTCTCAGCTTTACAAGTCACTGCTGGGGTGGCCTCTGACCTATCTATCTAAAGCGAGATCACCTGCCAATTTTCTAACTCTAGACTTTGTTTCATCATAATGCTTATCTAATTTTTTTTTAACTGTTTTGTCTGTTTACATCTATGTGTTATATGTCTGGGCCAGGAATCCACAAACAATTTCAGTAAAGGTAGTTCACATTGTGGACTACCTTCTGTTTGTGTTGCATATTTTTTTTCAAACAACCCTTTAAAAATGGAAAGACCATTATTAGGTACTGGGCGGGACAAAAACAGCAGAAGACTAGATTTAGTCCAAATGCTATAGTTTGCTGACTGCCCAGACCAGTGCCTGTCATTCCTCAGATGTGTTCATAAGATACTTGTTGGATCCAAAATCAGGGACGCTTAGAATCAGTGTCATTAATTAAAAGGTACATGTCAGTTGTTCTTGTGTACCTGTGACTTGTCCTCACTTGGCAGCAAAGTATGAGCTGTTATTTCAACACTTAATGTGTATAATTTTAAGGTTTTGATATTCCTAAGTGATGTTGATTAGGGAGTCTAGAGCAGTTGACAAAGCAAAAGTACAATAAAATAATAAAATTTCTAATTGTACTGAAATCAACTTAAATTTAAGACAAAAAAGCTGTGAAAAATAAATTGTCACAGGAACCCTAAAAGGTAGGTAGGCTATTTACACTGCACAGAGATTGAGGCTTAGTAATTACACAATCTGCTCATAGCAACAAATGGTGTGTGGAGACAAGGAGACAAATGCAGGTCATTCTGAATGCAAAGCCTAAACTACTATTCGTGAGTGTAATTTTCTAAAAGTGCTATTGACTTGAAACAAATTGTTTGGAAAACCTATTAGCTCACCCAGATTTACCTATAAAAATTAAGCAGGTTTTAATGGAAGCTGTGGCTAACCACCCAGATCTTTGTTCAAGACTGAGTCATTGATTCCCCCAGTTGTTGGCTGCCTACAATTCAGAACTGAGTCCCTCCCCAGGAACTGCCCTAGGCTGAAGAGAGCTGCTCGCCCAAGGTCTGCCCCACTCCCAGGGGCCCCCTTATCCAGTGACTTGCTACACGGTGAGTGTGTAAAGCCCAACCCCCTCATCTCCAGGTGGGCTGGATGGAAGGGCCACCTCACCCCCAAAGCTGCCCATGGAATCAGCTGATACCTTTATTGTGACTATCCTGCATGGTTAGGCTCTTGCCTATCTTTCACTCCCCAACTATAGTTGATCCTAAGAGTGCTTCCTAATAAACTTCCTCCACACAAACCTCCATCTCAGAGTCTTTTCCTAGGGAACCCAACCTAAGTTAGCAAGGCTCTTTCTGTCCTTGCTCAAGTCATTGATAAAATAAATCAAGACAAACCAAGAGCATGATGGATACTGCTGGCATTAGTGTTCTTAGGTTGTCCATGAACTCCCTGAATTTATACACAGAACGGTATATGTGCTTACATGCATTTTTATGGGAGGGAGGGAGTACTTATAATGCTTTTCAAAGGGATCCATGATCCAAAAAAGATTGAAAACGACACTGCCAACAGGCTGACTGATCCACTGTAGATTGATTATAAACAACTTGGTTTTTAGAGTGGTTGTTTAGCCAGACACAAATCCATCCAATGATCTTATACAGCCTACATCTTTCTGTCTTAAACATGCCAGGAGAGGCTGTCACGCACCCTGCCGAGAATATGTCTGCTCCAGTGCTCCCCTGATAAATCTGTCAGCTAAGGGTTAAGTTCATTTTGTCAAGGCAGCTAGATGCTTTGCTGTGTCCTTCAATTTTTTTAACCACATTTTTTAAGTATTTTCACAACAAAAGCAATTCTCTGGTGGAGAAGACAAATAATATAGGACTTGAGTACTTCTGTCTGCCTTAAGTTAACAAAAGAACATCTGCCTCCTAGGAGTCTACCACTTTCTCCTTGTTTCTCTGGCTTAAAAGATATCTCTAAGTATTTTTTTTAGTTAGTGAAGCCATTCTTTCTTTATTCGGGCCCCAAACAATCTTACATACATCATCATCCTTGGCTTTGCCCCAAGTGTCAGGTCATTTTTTTAATCAATCAATAATTAATTAATTAATTATTGACTTTTTGTTTTGGTATCATTAATATACAATTACATGAGCAACACTGTGGCTACTAGATTCCCCCCAGTATCAAGTCCCCGCCTCAGATCACCTTATCCCTTGCATTCCCTCTGGCTCTCCCTCATAACGTGCGGCTAACACCTCCCGTGTGGAACCCTGTCCTGATCACGCACTCCTCCTTCCCTTTCTTTCCATATTTTGCACGTTCTTTTAAAATACAGAATCTTAGAGAAGTTAAAGACTCATCACCCTACCTCCCCAAAAGAGCGTTCAGGAAAGTGCTGCTCAAAACTATCATCAGTGCACTTTCCTGAAATCTTACCATTACCAACCTGGTGAACTGTGGAGCCGCCAGAGCCCCGAGCATCGGAGGAGCGGGTCACGGGAAGCGGGGGCACGAGACCCGCTTCTGAACTGCAAAGAGTGAGTTTCAGAATGAACGACTGAGACAATTCCTGCCGTGAGAACTTCTGGTGGGAGAGTGCTACGGCAAACAACATGCTTCAGGCACCTCTGTATTCCCTCTAGCGCCTCCCACAGTGCTTTACACCGAGAAGCGCTTAAAAAATGTTTTTGAATTAAATCAGATAGGTTAACTTGCCAAAAAAATCACAGTAAATATTTAGAAAAACCAAGAATAAAACACAGGTATGGTTTCCATGTGCTTTTCTTACTGTGACATGGTGTATAAATGGCTTTTTAAATCGTTTCTAGAGAAACGTTTTTTGGCCATCTATTCCTTAGGCAGGCATGTTCCACATTTTACAAACAAAACCTGGCCTGTATCTCCCTCCACTGGGCTAACCTACCTTATAATTTATTAATATTTATCAGAGTTTGGAGCCTTAATTCTGAGTTTAATGGTGAACATTTCTACCCAACAATACTATGTACAGGAATTTCCATGATAATAGTACTTTTACAAATGGATGCATAATTATTTCATTAACATTCACTTAAAATATAGCACCTATTGTGGGATTTGGTTGCTTTCCTCACAAGAAAATGAACACAAAGAAACTACTGCAATATATGATATTTGCTGTAGTAGGAGACAAAATGCTATCAGATCTTACAGAAACTCGTCAACTTCTCTCAAATATGGACGTGCTATTCACAATAGAATAATAGCTCATGCGTTTTTTTTCTTCTAAAAGCTTCAGTGCATAGCTTGGAAATGCCATGATTCAGCCTAAGTATGGTCTAGATCTCCACCCAAAAGGTAGCCGCCAGCCACCAATGACTACTTACGTTTAAATTAATTAAAATTAATAATTTAAACTTTTAGTTCCTCGGGTCACACTTGCCGCACTTCAGACCCTCAGTAGCTGCGCCACAGATAGAGAACATTCCGTCGCTGCGGAACGTCCTATCGTGCCGTCTGTTGTGAGGCCATGAGGGCGGCGGTGTACCCAGGCCGCCTACTTACTTGACCTCCGAGAGAACGGATCGCTCGCCGTCTGAACACTGGGACCGGCGATACTGGCGGTAACTTCGCGGCGAATGGGAATGCCGGATGCGGACAGGGTCACCTTGAGTCCTGCACAAGTAACCGAAGCATGTGGAAACAAACACAGCATAAGCCAGAACAGGGTGACTTGGAGTTTTTCCTTAATACTGAAACTGCAAAGGAATAATGACTGAGAGTTTTAAAAAGAATTTGATCCCTCTAAATTTGGAAAGACTGAGTGGCTTAAATTTCACAAGCTAACAGTAAAAAACTGCTTCCTTGACCATACATTCATGTATGGGCTCTTTATGTATTTGTGTGTGTGTGTGTATATGTATTTTTTTTGACCACCAAATTTTCAGGAAACTATTCCCTATAGTTGATGAAGTCTCTCCAGAAATTTGGTAGAAAAAAAATCTACACTGCAGACAAAATGGCATTCCTACCAGAAAAAGTTGGTCATTCTCCTAGCTACTAACTAACCTGTCATTAAGAATTCAATCTTTGGCCTAAAGATGAGGGGTGGGCGTGGAGGTGTGGAGAGTATGTATCAACCTTCAGTTTGACCAGACTGGGAAGAAAGCATAGGTTACAGAAGGAAACAGAACCAGGCACAGCAGGGCAGGAAGCGGAGTAGGTAGGGCATCTTATGCTCTGTCCTGCACCGAGTGGGGA
The DNA here is from genome assembly GCA_029783875.1 of Phataginus tricuspis. NCBI lineage: Eukaryota > Metazoa > Chordata > Mammalia > Pholidota > Manidae > Phataginus > Phataginus tricuspis. Next base: position 1,205,708 of record JAQQAC010009165.1, on the reverse strand, counting down.
TCAGGGAGTGTGTTCAGTATGCTACTAAATAAAGCAGTGGCTTGGGCTTATATGGCAGGGTTCTATGACCAGCATAATTCTCTTGCTGTTAAAATAATGAATATAAAAAGAAACTTTGGAACCTATCAATAAGTATTTCAAAAAAATAATTTCTAATTTAAAACATATTAGTCATCAAAAGCCCCTTTATAGATGACATTGATTGTATTACAGAATAATAATTAGCTTTAACACACCATTTTCTACCTCTTTCCCTATATTTTTTATTTTAGTTGAAATGTAAAGACAAAGACAAAGCACTTTATGGAAAACCACTGGAGAGTAGGAATGGATTATTCACTTAAAATTACGAATAAAACTTTTGTGAAAAGATACTCAAAGACATACTCTATCTTAGTGTATGGAATCTCTTTCAGTTGTTCTTCTGACAATCCAGAAGGATCCACAAGCTCCTTTCTAGAAGGCAAGGAACAAGAAAAATTAAAGTTGCGATGCTGATACAAATGTTAATACCTTTCACAATTGGCAGGTGAGTTTTCCCTTTCTAACCTCGTCCCAAAGCACAATGTTAGTAAACTAATAGAACTATAAGCCAGGAACAAAGATTTTAAAATATATTTAAAGAATATATTCACAGAAAAACGGGAACACCTTTTCTGTAGCTCTTCTACCTTTTTCCAATTTCACAGAGTCCAGAATACAAATGGCTCCCAGCCACCCCACAAAAGATTCTCTCCCCTGTAGTAGGTATCCTTTTCCTTCTGAATCCGTATTTCTTAGTATTTAATTGTAAAATATTGGCCTGAGGCCCATTTACAGGCAAGGCGAGCGGCCTTGGGAGGGGCGGTGTCAGGGCCGCCTTTAGGAGGGCTGCGGCCTTGCTGAGGCCCCGCTGCTGCGAGCGCCTAGTTCAGGCGACTTTGACGGGCTTTAGCCTGAGGCTGCCCCTTGGGGTCAGTGGTCTCCCTTGTAAATGCCTTAACTCTACACAGATTTTAAAACAATGAGTAAAAAAAAGCAGACAGTACTCACTGAATATGCTTCCATAACTCTTCTTTTGCTTGGATATCAGGGCTTCTCCTATAAACAGAAAATACCACTCATCTCTGCAATAATGCTTCTCTAACAATTTAATAGCTAATTTCGGCACAGCTACAACATTAAGTTTTCAGACATGGAAGCACTTTTACTTTCCACCTGAGCTCAGACAAGGAAAGACTGGATGGGGAAGCTAATGTTGGATGGTTATTATAAAAACATCAGATAATTTATCTGCTAGCACTACTGAAAAAAAAATCATATAAAAATAAGTCATAACCAGGGCTTCATTTAATGAAGGAACATAGAACATGCAGGGCCAAACCCACACACCCTCCAGGAGTGATTTTACAATGAAGATAACTCAGGGGTCCTGTTTCTGGCCCTTCTAGCTATTTCTAGGTGAAGGCAAAAAAGCTCATGCTGATTTTATCAGTATGAGAGATTCCCACCATGATCGGTGATCACCTAGCAGAAGCAGCGGCCCCAAGGCACCAGGACATGGTGGGAAAGCCCAGACTGGCAGACTGTGCCACGGACCCACCTTTCCCGTTACATCTGATGTGTTTCTGGGCCAAAACACAGTCTCACAAATGTTGGAACCTATCTGTGGCTCGTGCTGCTGCCCTCTATATGCCTTACTTCATCCCTACCAATGGACCTCACAAATCTCTTCTCCAAGAGCAACTTGAGTAGAAATTACACCCTCTGTTTAGCTCCCTAGAATGAGAAATTCAAAGTCAGCATTTATATGTTCACATTCCCCACAACAGCAATAAATACTAGAAATCTGTATCAGTGCAGTTGTCACAGAAGGACATTTTTTTCCTAGTGAGAGAATGGTAAGCTTTCATCAGTTCTTTAAAGAGAACAAAGGTCTAATAAAGTCCCAAAGAATGGACCCAAACTCTAATAATTAAAAGGCCTGGATCTAAGCAAAATTACCAATATACTCTGTCCTGTGGAATTTTACTTTCATAATCTATATCAGCATTTTGGGGCTCAATATAACTTTGACCATATGATATCATTGCTTTCATTGTTCTCAGTTAATAATTTTGGTAGGGCTTTCAGAGCCCACAGAATACAATAAGCTACTCCTAGCAATTGAATTGGCTGTTTTCCTTTGTGTGTGGGGGGGGGGAGGGAGGGGGATCTGCCTGAAAAGACCTTTTAATCAACTCAAAAGGAGTCAAAACATGGAAGATGAGGGGAAGGAGATGAAGCCTTGGTCTCAAACATAAAAAGCGTGGTATAGCTCAATGTAGGTTTTGTTACAAGAATAAAATTGTGCTGAAAAAAAAAATCTTGAGAAATGCTTCTTTGGAAGGATTTCATGTATGCACTCCGCATTTCCTGCGTTTGGCTGATGTGATTCACTAGACAGTATGTTAACACATTACATGACACTGCCAAAGACGGTGCTAAGATTAAACGATTATTCCATTCCCAGAAAAAGAGGGCTTCCTTGTAACTATACACCAGCATCTGATTCTCAGAGAAAGTCCCTCTATAGTCTATCCTAGGTTAGGAAGCTAGTCTACTGATAACCATTCTTAATTCAGGAAGATGTAACAGTGAGGCTGCCCTCCAGTCATCACAGTGTTTCAGCACTGCTGATGTTTTGGGCCAGATAATTCTTTGCTGTAGAGGGCCGTCCAGTGCAATAAGTGGCAGTCGACACCTCCCCAGGGCGGCAACCGAACACGTCCCCTGGGGGCAAAAACCGCCCCAGGTTGAAAACCTCTGGTGGAAGGCACGTCCTGAAAGTAAAGTGACTGTGGCTGAGCGGAGAAACTGAGAGGCCAAATTACCTGTAAAGGCCTGTTATGTGGACATTAAAATAATGTTGGAGAGAATGATAATGCAGCAGCTAAATCTAAAGAATGAGAGAAGGGCCCCAGGGTGCGGCTGAGGACAACTACAAGGAGTGGTATAATTTGATGTCATGATATTCAAAACTGAGTACTTTGAGGGGGAATGAGAAAAAGCAATGAGGGGCAAGGAGGACATGCCCCCCATGATCGCCACGCTGGGCCTAGTGGTGAGAAATGGTGAACGTGAACAATATATAAAAATCTGAGAAGAATGGGTATTTCTCAGGGTGAGAATTGCAGTTAATTTTATAATTTTATTTTCCCACTTATATTAACCTATCTTTCCTGATTTTTTTTTTTTTAGCCAAGAGAATTTCTTACCTTAATTATCAGAAACAAAAAAAAGTAAGGGTATTTTCATGTATTAAAAATAATTACTATTGTTGCATTCCACAGGCAATACCTTTCATTCCCATCTCAGAATAATCAGCAGAAATGCTAACCCAAAGGAGAACTCAGTCCTTCCAGCCACAAATATTGGCCCTAAAAGATTCAGGAAAATAGTGTGTATGTTTAAGTTTCATAGCACCATAATAGCTATATATTTAACAAACTGAATTCTAAAATGGCCAGCAGTCCCAAATAGCTTTAAAGCAGGGAAAAGTTTCAAAGCTAAAAAATAAAAGCTATTTCCTCCAATTTCTAGACCACCTGTGCTTTAACAAATGTAAATATAGGCTACATACTAGAGGAAGGTATTATTTTATGCATATATAAATCTGCACACATTTAATCAATAAAATAAGATGAATTCATGATGTAGCACATCAATTTAGGGATTTAGAAAGTTGTGGAATTTCAACAGCCATTTTTCTTAATTAAAAGGCTTTTAATTATGCATATGTTTTACCTGAACTCTCCAAATAAATTTCTAAGGAAATAGAATCCTGGGTTGTCCATCTGTATAACATATAGTCTAACATATAAAAATACACATGTAGTCTAATATTGATTCAATTTTTTCAAAAGCATCCCTCATCCACATGTTATACCAATAGCCCAATTTAAGTGAATATTCATTTTTCAGAGAAATTAGTTTGATGAGATATCACTTAGAAATCACTTTCCTTTCTTCCAAAACCCTAAAATAAAAACAACACTTGATAAATCTACAAAGGGTTTAAGCCCCATCATTGCATAGTCTTCTACATCCCTCAAACACTCTAATTACATTATCTAGAAACCATTATGCTGTAATATATGCTATATATTACACTATAGGATATAATGTACTATAGTTTGTGTATAATATATTAAATGAAATAATATGTCAGCATTTGACTTATTTTTGTGATCTTACTACTGACCACTGCTCTAAAAGGAAATTTAAAGTAGGAAACATGTTACTAAGAAAACTGCTTACAAAACATTAAAAAATTTTTATTTAAAAAATATTTATGTATTTAAAACAACTTTTTTTTGAAGCACTTAAATATTTCAGTAATTACTCATATTCTTGAGTGGTCAGAATAGATATGATTAAGAGATGTCTTAATCTCCCCCTCTCTTCCCACTCCTCCACTCAAAGAAGGCTTAGGAAGCCACGGAGCCAGGCAACCGAGCTGCTGAAGAGCGCGCCTGAGTCGCTTCCGAGCGCCTCGTGCTGGATTTTCTAAGGCTCCAGACTTTGTTTTGTGTTTAACTGGGAACATCACTTCACCCGAACAACTTCATCTTCCGTATTACTAAATTTTCAGTAAAAATCAAAAGCCATTATCGCCACCAGAGGGAGCCTGAACCTTCTCGCACACACAAGTTTGATCAAAGCTCCTTCCAAACATGCCAAGGACTAAAGGTTCACCTGCGTAGAAAAGCAGTTTCATCAAAGTTTTCTAATGATAAGTAAACATAAATGTCATGGAAATGCAGGTGGAAGATGTTCTAAATAGACCTGTATTTCTCAATGTTTTACCAGGTGAGATCCAATCATATTTTAGTTTAATGTGTTTTAGGAGAGAGGGGTTTTGTACTTTTATACTACTATATGTCTCTGGTATTTAATAATGAGTGCAATTTTCTAACTCATTATTTGGGGATTAAAGGAACAGAATAAATGAGTTGTGTATGAATTATGTATCGTAACATTCTAAACCCTCAGTGGCTACCTCCATATGGGCAATTTACAGACAATGCAGTAGAAATTCAAGAATATGGGGATAATTGATAAATAAGTGGTTCATTGTATAACTGCAATGCCAAATATGCTTCTAAATATATCTGAAGAACAATTTTAATTACTTTTTTAAGATGCTACTCTAGCCCTGTTTCCACTTTTTAAAAATCTTCTGTGGTTCCTAAATTGTTATAGAACTACATTCTAATTTTCATGTGAATCAGCCCCTTCCTACTCTCTTTGCTTCTTATCTCCTCCTTATCTCAAGGAAAAAAAAAATCAAATACCTTATAGTGTTTCTAGGGATAACCGAGACCCAGAGAACTTAATTATAGTAACTGCAATTCCAAGTACTTATGATGTCACAGGTACTTGACATATGTGATCTGACTTAATGTTCAGCAAAATCCGATGAGGATCTTATTATCTGTGCTGCAGAGATGACACTAAATTTGTGGAGACTAGATAATAAACCAACACTGAAGAAGGCAGTCAAAGGTCTGACAACAGAACCTAGCAATTTCTTAATTGTCAACAAACCTCAGGTATTTAATGTCATAGCTCAAATAAAAGAGCACAGTTTGTACTATATAAAGTAATCCATCATCTTTAAGAGTTGTAACACTCCTTTTTGCCTACTTGGTGTTTCCATTTGATTGCCCACTTAGTTTCTCAAACCTAACAAAACAAAAATCTGGACATTCTCTTCCCACACAACCACAGCCCATCTCAGTAAAACAGCGTGGCTACCCACTCCATCCAACAGCACAAAAGCTATCCACGTCCTCCATGACATCTCTCACACTACAAATCTGTCAGCCCCGCTTCCAAGTGTGCACCTCTTCGCTTTCACCACCACCATCTTTTCTGAGCTAAAACCATCTCTCACACCTGCACCATTGTAAAAATTTTCTAATTGCTCTTCCTGCTTCCTTTGTTTCTCCAATCTGCTTTTTACCAAGCAGCCAGAGCAACTTCTGAATGAACTACTCTTCAAATAGATTTTTTTTTTTACGGCAATTGCAAAGATTTTTAAAAACTGCATTTGGGGCATATCTGCTCTATAGTTAATCGAGTTCAGTTACAAAGTTATCCTAAACATCTGCTAAATTTTTTTATGATTTACTTTTAAACTAAATTCAAGATAGATATACAACAACCTCTTAATGGGGTTCTCTCATACATTGCATTGTTCCAAAATGATCCTCTATCTGATCTGATAGTTTTGTCATGCAGATAAGATTAAAAAGAAAGTTTAAAAAGGGTTTAAACTTAAAGTACCATTAGGTTCTTTTCTGATTTAGCTGAACTGATAGGAACATTACCAAATTTAAAGATATTTCTCTACCTCAAAAGAGTATTCCAAAACTTCTGGCCATAATGGAGTAACTAGTATCAAATGAACCACCACTACCACCCCACGTCATTCTCAAGAACCATAAAACAAAACAAAATATACAAAATGAAGAACACATGCTAGGCTGTGACAAAACCTACAAAGCCCCAACCTATCAAAGCATAAACCAAACTTAAAAAATAGGATCAAGAGGACCCAAAGTAATTTAGGCGCCTGCCAGAACAAAATTTAACAGTCTTTAAAGGAAGATAACATAATCCAGACATCCTATATTAACTAAAATTTCTAGCATAGCATAAAAATATTACTGTACATGCAGAAAAGCAGGAAATATAATCAAAATCAGTGGCAGGGTGGGGGCTTGGAAGTAATCAATACAAACAGATTTTGAAATACTTGGATGTGGACAAACTTACCAACAAGGGCTTTAAAACATTGTATACATATATACAATTTAAAGAAAAATATAACAATAATTTAAAGGAAAACATTACCATAATAAATGGATAGATGGGAAATCTTGGCAAAGAAATAAGTATTTTTTTAAAAAATGAAAATTCTAGAACAGGAAAGTATAAAGTTCACTGGTTTAATAGCAGATTGGACTACACAGGGGTAAAAAGGGTTGATGAAGTTGAAAACAGATCAAAAGAAATTATCAAGATGAACAAAGGGAGGAAAAATATTTTTAAAGTGAACAAGACCTCAGTTGCTTGTGGCACAATATCAGATGATCTAACTACATACAATCGCATGCCCAAAAGGAGAGGACAAGAAAGTAGGTGAGAAAAAATAATAACCAAAAATTTCCCAAATTTGGTGAAAACATCAAATTACAGAAACAAAATAAATATAAGGAAAACCCACTCTTAGCCACACCATAGTCAAACATCTAAAAACTAAGTATAAAGAAAAAAATCCTAAAAGCAGCTAGTCGAGAAAAAAAAAAACCCACAGAATAAAGGCTGACTTCTAATCAGAAATGTCAGACAACAGAAAAATCTCTTAAAGGTGTGAAAGAAAAAACTATCAACCCAGAATTCTATAGCTAATGAAAATATGTTTCCAAGAAGCATAAAACAGAGACATTTTTGTGTAAAATAAAACTGAGAGAATTTATCATCTGCAGATCTGTACTATAAGAAATATTAAAGGAAGGAAAATGGAATATAAGAACTAGAAAAAGGAATAGAACACACTGGTAACAATAAATATGCAGGTTAAAATTAGCAGCTTAAAACAACATAAATTTATTACCTTGCAGCTCTGTAGGTCAGAACTGACACAGGTCTCACTAGACTAAAATCAAGGAGTTGACAGACTGCAATTCTTCCTGGAGACTCTATAGGAAAGTCCATTTCCTTGCCTCCTCCAGGTTGCCCACATTCACTGGCTCGTGGCCGCCTCCTCCACCTTCAAAGCCAGCCAGCGCAGGTTGAGTTCTCTCAAACTGAATCACTCTGACTTCCACTTCTGTCCATTTTTCCACTTTTAAGAACCCCTGTGATTACTTTGAGCCCACTTGGACAGTTCAGAATAATTTCCCTGGCAGAGGGTCAACTGATTAACAATCTTAATTCTACCTGTAACCTTAATTCCCCTTTGAAATCTAACATAAAATATTTACAAGTTATGGAGATTAAGATATGGACATATGTAGGGGGCTATTCTCTGCTTACATTACACATTACCTATAAACATTTTTCCTCTTTTCTTGATCTCTTTTAAAAACAACTTGCTGTTTAAGCAAAGATAATAATATTGTCACGCAGGGCTATTAACATGAAAAAATAAAATATACGACAATAGCACAAAGCACCAAGAGAGGGGACAGATGGAGCTATATTTTTCCAAGATTTCTAAATTTTATGTGAAATTTTATGCTAATAACCCTAAACAAATTATGATAAATTAATGAGTCATATTGCAAGCCATAAAGAAACAACTAAATAATAGTAGAAACTATAGGTAAGATGTCAATAGAAAGAGTAAAATGGGGTTCCAAAAAATACTCAACCAACAAAAAATATAATAGGAAAGGAGGAAACCCACAAAAAAAATAGGTACTATAACTAGGAAACAAAAGTAAATATATTAAACCCCAAAATATTCATAATTATATTAACTGTAAATATACTCAACATTCAATTTAAAAGAGAGTGATATCTGACTGGATGTTTTTTAAAGAGACAAGACCAAATACATGCTGTGTATAAGAAATCAAGACACGGGCTTTAAATATAAAGATGAACTTAGGCTTAGGTAAAAGGATTCAAAGGATATACCATGCAAGCAGTGAGTGTGAAAAAGGTGTAATGGCTATATATATATATATACACACATATAAGAGTGTGCGTGTGTGTGTGTGTGTTTGTGTGTGTAGTGGACATACAGAAAGGAGCATTACCAGAATAAAGAGGACATTTCATAATGATAAATGGGTCAATTTATCAGGAAGACAAAAAAAATTTTAAATATGTATGCACCTAACACCAGAGTTTCAAAATAACTTGAAGCAAAAACTGACAGAACTAAAGGGTAAAACTGACAAATCCATAATCATGGAAATTTAAAAATCCCTCTCTCAATGGCTGGAAAGTAGACAAATCAGAAAATGCATAGACCACTTAGACCAACGCTATCAGCTAACTAGATCTGCTCAACATTTATGGACTATACCCAATGACTGAGAACACTCATTCTTTTCAAGTCTACAAGATCATTCATCATTAAAAACTATATGCTAGTCTTAAAACAAGTCTCAATAAATTTCAAGGGATTAAAATCTTACAGGGTTTTTTTTTCACCACAACGGAAATTAATAAAATAATAGTAATGAGATAATCTAGAAAAATCCCCAAATATTTGGAAACAACATACTATCAAAAAAATCCATGGTTAGAGAAATTAAAAATTATTTTGAACTTCAAGACAATGAATGCCTATAAAAATGTGTGAGATACAGTTAAAGCAATGCTTAGAGGGATATTTATAAGTCTGCACTTACATTAAAAACAAATTTAAAAATCAGTGTCACCTTAAGAAGAAAAAAGCAAATACAGCACAAAAAAATAGAAGGAAGTGCCAGAGAGTGGAAATCAGTGAAATAGATAATGAAGAAAGTCAGCAAAACCCACGGTTAGTTCTCTGAAAAGATAAAGGAAAAATTAAAAGAAAACACAAATTATGAACATCAGGAATGAAAGAAGTGATGTTACAACAGATATTAAAGGATGCTTACTAAATAATTATTAAATTCTAATTACTAATTACTAAAGAATTATTATGAACAAATATTTACATAAAAATTTGATAGCTTAGATAAAATGGAACAAGTTCTTTTTAAATACAAATGACCTGAACCTACACATTAATAAGTGGAAAATCTGAATGGCCCAGTATCTGTTAAAGGAATTGAGTTTGTAATTTAAAACCTCCCACAAAGAAAATTCCAGGCAGAGATGGCTTCATTGGTGAATTACACCAAATATTTAAGGAAGGTAATGCTGACTTCACATTAACTCTTCCAGAAAATAGTGGGAAAAAAAAACACTTCCCAAATTATCTTAAATGACCATTATAGCACTGTTACCAAAGCCTAACAGAGACACTCCAAGAAAATTATAGGCCATTATCAATATACAGAAAGGACAACACATCAGGACCACACGGGGGCTATCCCAAAATTGCAAGGATGTATCATTCAAAACTGAACCAAGTTAATTCCTTCATTAACAGAATAAAGAAGAAAACCCATAAACAATCATCTCAGATGCAGAAAAAGCTCAAAACTCATTCATGGTAAAACTCCTAAACTAGAAACAGAAGGGATCTTCCTCAGACTTAGAGCTAGCATCAAACTTAATGCAGCACATTGAATGCTTCCCCCAAGAAAGAGAAAAAAAAACAAGGAATTCTACGTTCTTACAAGTTTCATTCAACATTGTAATTCAACACTGTACTGGAAGATCTCAGCCCATACATTAAGGAAAGAAATAGAAATAAAAGACAAAAAGATTAGAAATAAAGGAATGCTATCTCTGTTTGCAAACAATCTGACTGTAAATGTAGAAAACCCTAAGAAATTTTTTTTTAAAAGCTTCTAGAGCTATGAAGTCAGTTTATCAAGGTGGCAAGATACAATGTCAATATTTAAAAAATAATTTGTATTTCTATATATTAACAATTGGAAAATAACATTTTAAAAAGTACAGTTCAGTACCATTAAAATATTAAGTATTTTGGATTAAATTTAACAAAATAAATACAATAGCTCTAATGAAAACCAAAAAACATTGCTGAACGATGTTAAATAAATGGATAGGTAAGACATTAATATTTTCAAAAGTGTTGCATAGATTCAACATAATCCTAAAGCCTACAGTCTTTTTTTTTGTAAAAACCTAATAAGTTGATTCAAAAATTTACATAGAAGTGAAAAAGATCTAAAACAGGTAAAATAATATTGAAAAAGAGAAAGTCAAATTTGGAGAATTTACACTGCCTGATTCAAGTCTTCCTATAAAGCTACAGTAACCAAGACAATGTGGTAGCCTAGGGATAGACAAATAGATCAATAAAATAAAATTGGCCCACATTTAAGCAGTCAATTGATTTTTCAAGAAGGGTCATCCCAAGGCATTCAAGTGAAGACAGTCTTTTCAACAAATGGTACTGGAATAACTGGGCAAACATGTGGAAAAAACTTCTCCAAGTCTACCTCTACCTCATACACACTGTCCAATTAGTTCTACATGGATCACAGACCTAATTATAAGAGCCAGATCTATAAAGCTGCTAGAAAAGATAGGACAATATCTTTGTGACCTTGGAGTAGACAACTATTCTTAAGATGCAAAAAAACCTTAACTATAAATGAAAAAAAAAGACATTCTGTTCTTCATTCAAATTTTAAATGTCTGCTTATCAAAAAAACTGTTTTTTGTTAAGAGCATAAAAAGCAAACCACAGCCAAGATGAAAGTATTCACAATACACAAATCTGAAAAAGAACTTATATCCAGATTATATAAAGAACCCTACAAATAAAAATTTTAAGAGACAATCTAATTAAAAATGGGCAGAAACTTGAGCAACTTAAAAATGAAGATACATGAATAACCAATAAGCACAGGAAAATATGATTAACATGATTAGCCATCAGGGAAATGCTAATTAAAACCACAATGGGCTACCACTTGAAGCCAACTAGACCAGCTCAAATGACAAGGATAAACAAAACCAAGTATTGGCAAGAATGGGGCAGAACTGGAACTCTCAGACATTGCTGGTGGGGGTATAAAATGATACAACCTCTGGAAATCATTTTGGTAGTTTCTTAAGAGACTTAGCATGATTAGAAATATCTTCTAACTTAGCAATTCCACTTAAGTATTTACCTCAGGGCAATAGATAATATACTCCCCAGATATACTTGTAGAGCATTCCTACAGCAGCTTTTAACAAAATAGCAAAAACTGGAAACAATCCTAATGTACATCAAGAGAAGAATAGATAAACTGTGGTATAATCACACAGAGAACTATTACTCAAAAATTTTAAATAGCCACTGATGCACATAACATGAATTAATCTCAAAAACATATTGAATAAAATAAGCCAGATCTTAAGAGTATATATTGTATAATTACATTTATCTGACGTTCAGTAAGAGACAAAAACTAATTGATGGTGCTAGGTGTCAGAACCGTGGTTGCCTGTGGGGATGGGAGCCGAATAGAAGCAGCATTGGGGAACTTTTTTTATTCTGTATCTTGACTGTCTGATTAACATGATAGACACACTGTACATACAACGGTCAAAATTCATTGACTTGTACACGTAAGATTGAGAGCATTTCTATGTAAAGTTCACCTCAAATTACCTACAAAAAATTAAATTCCTTAAATTAAAAAAATTATTCTTTAGGCTGTTAATTGACTCTCATATCACTCAATTAAAAATGATTAAATCCCCAGGCCCATGTACAAATATTTGCCCCATAATATAATTGAATTATAGTAAATTTGCCCCATAATATAATTGAATTATAGTAACTGTAATACTCAACAACTTCAGATTTATCCTATTTATCAATTTTATTTATAAATGAATTGTTCCATTTATTTATTATTGCCTCCCATAGTGTTTTTTAACTTCTACAAAGTTTGTATATAGGATTTTTCCTAATTTTATTTTACTTTTCCCATTTTTTAATAAATGAGATTTACTACTGGCATTTAATTGAATTTATAGTACTTTAGAAATGATTAGAAAACTGAGTGCTGTTTCTAAGATTTAATACCAAGTCACCAAACATTGTGTATATGAAGTTCCTCCCCATAGAAGGTGATTCCACATAGAAAGGTAAAAGTATGGTTGCAAAAGATTTACTTGTGGCTATGGTTGGGCTCCATGCCTTGTGGTTAACACTGTCTGCAATGAGGTCTTGATCCTTGCGCATCTAAACCTTTCTTTTTTATTGGAGTTGGGGGAAGGTGGTACCCAAGACAAAGGAAAATTTTTATTAACTTCTGCTTTAAATTGAACATTTTAATTAGGTTCCAGAACAAAAACTTATGGAAAAATGAATAAAATCTATAAGGGTGTAATACTACATAGTGACTACTTGCAAATTTTCTATTATAGAAGAAATGTCCACTATGATATACTACTGAAAAAAACAAAAGCACACTCTGGGTTAACTTATAATTATAAATTAAGCATCTAAGACTGAGAAGCATCCCTTAGAGTCACACAGGGTTCTAGCATGTACCCTCCAGACCCTCACCCTGACCTCTGTTAACCTGAGCTGGCACCTTCTGTCTGGCTCCTTCAGAGCTCCCCATTTACCTATGCAGTTTGTCTCTGCCTCCACTCCCCAGCATCCTTCCAGTGCCCTGAGACACTAATCCCACCTTCCATGAGTAAGCACCACACATCTAACCACCCAAGATCAGCAAGGGATGGGTAGTTAATCCCAGCTCACTTTAAAAAGGTAGACTTTGATATATACAATGGAATATTACTCGGCCATAAAAAAGAATGAAATTTCGTCATTTGTGACAACATGGATGGACCTAGAAGGTATTATGCTAAGTAAAACAAGTCAAACAGAAAAAGACAAATATCATGTGATTTCACTTACCTGTGAAATCTAAAAAACAAAACAAATGAGCAAACAAACAGAAATAGACTCATAAATACAGAGAACTGGTGGTTGCCAGAGGGGAGAGGGAAGGGATGGGGGACAAGTGAAATAAATGAAGGGGATTAAGAGGTACAAACTTGCATTTATAAAATAAGTCACAGGGACAACAAATACAGCATAGGGAATACAGTCAATAATATCATAATAACTGTAGTAACAGATGGTAACTACACTTACTGTGGTAAGCATTTTGTAATATATATAACTGTCAAATCACTACATTGTACACCTGAAACTAATAGAATATTGTATGTCAACTATAATTTTTAATAAAGGTATATTTGGGGAAGTATAGTAGGGGTAGGGATTCTAATCTAGATGATATATGCATTAAAAAGAAAACATAAACTTCATCAGCTCAAAAGAAAATCAATTTGGGGGACTGGCAATCTCATCATTAAGGGGTAATTGTGCTCATACATGGCATTGCCTGGCAACAGGAGGAGCGGGCAAATCCCAACACTGGGGGGTAATGAATCACTCACTGCCTACTGCTCGCAAATGGTAATTGATGGGAGGACAGTCACTTCTGGGTCAATCTCCAACAAGACTTCAGAGAATTCTGCAGCTCAAACTGAGGGGAGCCGCAGGTATTTCACCAACAGCCAGGCTCCAGAACAAAGACTATTCCTACTTATTCAATTGAATGTAGTATGCTTTTTGTTTCAAAATAAGACAAAACAAAACGTGGTTTTGACAGCCTTATTTTTTATGACATTTTGTTTTGGCTATGCTGCAACTTCTCCAGCTTCAGGTATAGTTAATGAGCATCACAAATACCAGAAGGTAAATATGACAAACAAGCAATGGGATAATCATGGTTGAACTGATCACTTTAGAAGACCTCAAAGAGGGAGCCCAGTCTGCCCTAGACTCTGCATGCCACTCTAAGCTCAATGTTTCTGAGTCAAGGGATAAAAAGAGCCCACATACGAGCGAGATCTGTGTCTAGATCGTCTGTTGTTGGGGTCTGCCTGGTTTTTCTCCTTTTGTCTCCTTAAAACAGCTTCCCACTGCGGCGCCGAATCAACCATGTCGTTCTCCTGCCGTGTTCTGAAAACAAAGACCATTCATCTAAAGTTAACATCCACACATGTGATTCTCTGTTTTTCTGTTCATCCTACACTTACTTTTAAAAGTCATGAAGAAGTTATCAAGTAAGTTATTCCTAAGTTACTAAGAAATAAAAATTTAACAAGAAGCAATTTTATCATAATCACTTGAAGTGAGGAATGTATTAACTGGATTAATAAATCCATAAGTAGATAAGTATACATATACACATATATGTTATAATATTTATATATATGTAAATATATATTAGTTTCAGACTTTTATTTTTGGCTTAATATTTACTAGGAAAAAGACGTGTTGCATAAAAATTCATTTAAAACATATTTAGGTTTTGACTAATGAAAGAGTGGTGTCTGCTATAGAGCCATCTCACATTATGAAAAAAAAATCATTTGAATATATTAATTAAAGTAGCAATGAAAAATTTTACTTTGAAATGCTCTTAAAAATTCACACTAATTGTCAAAGTTTTCATGGATAATAAGTGCAGATATAATTCCTATTTTTTAAGACAGAAAACTAGAAGTGCAAAGCGTTAAGCATGGTAGCATGGTGCATTAGCAGCTGAGTAGGCAGGCACCATTCTGATTATGGCTGCTCACATGCTGGAGAGGCAAACAGGGGCTGCATTCTCAGCATGGTCAGGGGCCAGGCAGGGAATGTCAGTACGGGAAAGAGAATCCAGGGCCAGGGAAACTGGGGTGCATAGGCACCCGCCATGGGAGATCACAGGGCAGTATTACCAAATACTCTCATTTTTCAAAAGATAATCCCCCCCAATTCTGGACTTTTAAAGTGAACTCTTCCAATTTTTAAGTACTGGCAACCAATTCTAAGTGGTAAGATATTGTTTGAACCTAACAAAACCCAGCCACGGACCATTGGTGCAGAAGTTTTGAAGTTTTGTTCTATCGAGCCTACTAACAAGGGTGAGGCGTTGCAGGCAAAAGGCGGGGAAGAGCAGGGGAGGCAAGCGCTTCGTTCCGGGGCGAATACTGGCTGGGATGCCCTGCCAGTACTGGGAGGTCGTGAGCGCTCCTTGCAAAAGCCAGACACTTGTTTGAGTATTTAAGTCTTAATTTATGTCAGTTCCTCAGAAATCTGCTCCAGAGGGTTCACGTCACACGCTACGCTCCCAGGATGGAACTGCAAGGCAGTCATCCCAGTACTGGGAATGCATGAGCAAAACTCTTCAAAACAAAAATGAAAGAACAGACAAGTTTGGAATCATTTCTCTCTCTGAACAGACGTCGCTTGGTTGCCCTGTTACGGCACTTGGTTGGACATGGGGGTGGACATCCGGACTTGCTCATACAAGCAATCAGTAAACAAGCTACAAGCGTTCATTTCACATACAGCTTAAACCAAGACAACATGAAGCAAATTCAAGGTAAAAAGAACAGTACCTTATGAGGAAGAAACTGTTTAACAAATCTCCATGGATTAAAGAGGAATTGTATTAAGCAAGGAGTTATATGTGACACACTTCAAGCCTTTGAACTGTATTTCCTCACTAATGCTTTCATTTCTAATAGGCTCTTATTTGAAAATTAACAGGATATGGTCACGGTATGTCACAGAATCAAGAATATAACTCACTCGTGGCATGTCCAATGGAAATTAAAATTGAACATACATTGATATGGATCTTAATATTAGAAATACCTGAAGAAAAATATGAGATCATTAATTATTAATCATTCTTGAGATCATAATTATGGAGATCAGAATTATTAATCTACTTGAGATCATGATTATTAATCGTTCTTTGAAACAAACATGCCCATTGAATATGCCATGTGCATATTCATACACACACATACACATGTGCATTTTTAACAGGTAGAACGCACACCTCCAAGCCGTTCTGTGCAGCACATGACAGCCTGGGGTGGGACCGGTCCAGGACACTCCCGGGACCGAGGAATCCAGAGTCAGGGAGAGACGCTCAGTGGGCAGGCGTCAGGCCGGCAAGGAGTCATCTCCCCTCCCACGGAAACCCACACCTCCTGTCGCCCAGAGAAAAGACATGACACCCACTGTCCTACCTTCTAACCCTGGAGTCTCTTAGACTACAGCCTCCATTCAGAACTAAATCACTGCATAGTTCATGGGCAGGACTGTATTTCATGATGTTACATTTTATCAGGAAGTCAGCATCTTTAAATATTTTTGAGAGGTCAAGCCTACCAGCCAGACCAAGGCCTGACCTAGGCAAACAGGCTGGGCCCAGAGGACAAATATGTCACAGGAAATAGTCAGCACGTGGTCATTCTCTTCTGGTGGGGAATTCAGCTACTTACCTTCATACTCAGACTTTTCCCTGATGATGAAAAAATTAAAACTCCTGAGACCTTAGCACACATAGTTCCTATACCTTGCTTGGTATAGGAACTATATTTGGTTCCAATAACCAAATCAGAAAGAATTCAGACTATGGCACGTACCTTTAACTTTTATTTTTCTAACTGAAAAGTCTAAAGTGAGGGCAGTGAAACCCTGTCAGTTAATATCCTCGTGACCCACGTTTCAGAGACAGATGCCCTCTACTGGTGATACTGTTCATAAATATTCTAACAAGGTACATTAAAAATGTAAGGCTCACTGGAGAGTCACAACAGAAGCCCATTTTCCTGAGTAATGGATGGTGTGGCTGCCTTAGCCTGTAATGAAGTTTGAAATTACACCCTTACAAAAGGCCTCTGGTTAACGGTACCTCATTACAAGAATGAAAGTGTCATTTCTTCCATCACTGAACTGCTCCAGAAAACAGAGGTGCTATGTGGAAAGAAAAACTCTAGTCTAGGAGCAGGAGTATTGTAACACTCAGTCTTTAAGAAGAAGAACTTAACTATTTTGTTTATGCATGAGTGGATAAAAATCTTCAAATGTAAAAGACATCTCCTATAACAATTCTGCCTGTGAGTCCCATTTTAGGTGTGGGATATACAAGTGGGGTTTTTTTGTTGTTTTTTTTTTTTGCTCTTTCCTGCTATATTTTAACTTTGATGTGGGGGTTTATATTAGGAAGAATAAAAACACTGTAAGCATTATAACAATTTAGTGCCTTTTAAAAAGTCTTAATGTGCTCTTACATGACAGATAGTCATGAAAGAGTCAAGGGGGAAAAGGGAGTTTATTGTAGTTTACATAAGGGATGAATTAATTTTCAAATATCATGTTTAGAGGTGAACCTCAAAAATGCTAATGTATCCTTCAATGTTATAACCATATTTATCATATTTTGTCTACTTCCTCATCTACAACTATGGAGAATTAAAA
Organism: Phataginus tricuspis; assembly: GCA_029783875.1. Lineage (NCBI taxonomy): Eukaryota > Metazoa > Chordata > Mammalia > Pholidota > Manidae > Phataginus > Phataginus tricuspis. Next base: position 1,187,758 of record JAQQAC010009165.1, on the reverse strand, counting down.
GCTGGAGTAGGAAGCCTTATAACAGGGCTTTTGTTTTTTAATTCATATATAAAGGAGAGCACTGCTTTAGAATAGCATATATTCCAACAGTGTTTCAGTAAGAAAGTTCTAATATATTCCCCCTTCTGTCTCTTCCGCTTACCCCTTATGCTCGCCCTACAAAAAAGGGCAACCTTCGGTGCTATTTCCCTTCCAAACTCTTCTATTTTCATGATTCTGCAACCCACTTTACCTGCTCTCAGTCATCAGACGGCACTCCACAGTTGCTGCGCTTTGCTCTTCCTCAGTCATCTCTGTCACCTTTGATTATGCTCTGGAGCCCTAAGGCATTCATATCAAATGTCTAAATCTTGATATGACTTATGAAAGTGGAAATCAGAAACCCTTGCAATCGGCAGCACCGGTTTCCACTGGCTTTGCGTGAACTGCCCTCCCCATACCCACAATTTTTACCTTGTTTGCAGCCCTGACCTCAATCAAGGACAGGGTGCTAGGGAATGCCTACAGGAACCAGTTACCTATCTTCAGGCTATTTGAAAGAAATGCACACTGGTTAAGCTTGCTATCATCCAAAACACATTTTTTACCTGGCATACAGAGACAATAAAGCACCTTTTTAAAAACCACTCTAACAACAAAAACCCTCCCAAAACCATCACCTTCTAGATTTGCCCTATGCAGATGTAATGTCTGTATTAATTGCAGTGCCACAGAGGACAGTTCTTCTTTTCTTTTTAGAAAAATAATATAAAAGACCTTGTGAAACATTTAAAATATTTAAATCTATCCTAATCCATTATTCAGATACAGATTCTAAAAGACATCGCCACGGCAGGGAGAAACTAACAACATTTGTGGCAGAACAAGTTCATGTGAGAACACTGACTTCTTTCTTATCAAATAGGGAGGCTAGGCCCATTTTACAGATACAACGGGGACTTCAGGAGGCACTGAACAGTTCTCATTCATCTAGTAGAACCTGCCCTACTGCCTTGTAGGGCAGGTTCTACTTTTCAAAGCACATCCATTATCTCCTAGATCTTTACAAACTTGTGAGGTAGGCAGGGTAAGTATTGTTCCACTTTGTGTGCGAGAAAGCTACAATTCAGTCGGTAAAGTAACCAGCTCCTACCCACAGAGCTCTTCAAAGCAGGGTCAACTTTCTACCGCAAGTTCCCTAATTCTTTGTTCTGTTCTCCACGGAGCACAAGTGCACACACAGGTGCACACACAGCCTCAAGTCCATAACTCATGTGTTTACGATGCAAACACCACAGAATAAAATTAGAGAAAGGTCCAAATGGTCCCTGTTGCCAATTTACTCTAGTCCTGCTCTTATCATAAGCTTCTCTTGTTGCTCTTATTCTTTTAATCCTCACCAGGCTCCAGAGTTACTTCCACTTTTATGTTTATGCAAAATACTCCAGACTTCTTCTCGGCGTCCCTACCCCCACCCCCTCCAAATCTCCCACTTCAAAATCCTAAAAGCCTAGCAACACATCAAAGCTAATGACTTTGAGTAATCCACAGATTCTCCCCAGTGAATGCTCAAAGGACTGCTGATTTTCATCAATAGCACAAAGAATATTTTGCAGACCTGGTTCTTTGAATGTGAAGGGTATTTTATTCAGCTCAAGGTATTTTCAAGGAAAGCTGATCTGTGAAGGTTGCACTCTGATAGTCTACTTCCTAGGCTCCCCATTAACACATGCCCTGGGCAAGCCCTAAGCATGGCCCACAGACCCAAACCTACAGACACAAGCTGACCCTCCCGACCTCAGATAAAAGATTCAAAATTCCAACTAGTGAAAACTAATACAACCTAATATTCACATAGATCTCTAACTTTATACTACCTTGTACCTGCTAGGTTCCCAATTTGATGAATTTAATTGAATCAATTGTTTCACAAATCAGTATAGCAAAGTAGTCTCTAAAGAAAACAAATATTTTAGTTTTAATCCTGCCAGTGAATTGCAATACCAATTTAATTTCACAATATCAATCTGTCCTTTGCTATTTAGATAATAATGACTATTTCATAACTTTTAGGGGTCACACAGACACTCCTTTAGTAATGTGATAAAAGCTACAGACCCTATCACCAGAAAATTGTACACTTGGAAACACATAGAATTTCACATACAATTTCATGGGGTTATGAGACCCCTAAAACGTACCCACGAATCAAGATAGGAATGCCTGGCCTAAGAAATAACCAAATGTGTAAAGTAGGTAAGGTGGGAGAAGGGAAGACCATTCCAAAATTAGATTCCGAGCCGTGTGGCTCTGTACAGGGCTCTCCCTCTTTGAATTCATCTATCTTTCCAGTAACTCACTCAACAAAAGATCACTGTACAACCCACTTTAAAGATGAGAAAACTGAGATCTAAATTCGTTAAGAGAATTCTTCAAGGTCAAATACCAGCAACTGGCAGAACAAAAACCCTCACCCACATCCTTGGGGATTTTGATACATTATTGGCTCCTAAGTGGAGACAAAATTCAAAGAAGGAAGAAAGGAAGAAAGAGTGGGAAAGAAGCTAAGAAAAGAAAAAGAAAGTTACTTGGTGGGGAAAATTAATGTAATAGAAGGGAGGCAGGAGAACAGAGATGAAGATGAGGACATAAGTAGACATGCTAAGGGGAAAATAATGTCATAACAAGCAACTGCTCCAACTTCCAGCTACTCATAAAAAGGGAATAAAAGCTATCTCCTCAACCCTCCAAACCTAGAAACTGTAGGATAGTCATCCAGATTATGAAAACAGTAAAGAAAGTACAACTAAATGGAAAGCAGTAAAGTCTTCCTTATAATAATTCCCTAAAGAAAGGAGGAGGCTAAGTCCTCTGGTGTTGCAGGAAACCGTGTGGAATGAAACCCTACAGTTAACACACATAGGCAGACTTTGTGCAAAAAACAGTATTTTCAGAGTTGCCTCAAACCTAACATGAAAGACTTCCTTACATTAAAAGAAATGAGCAGATGGAGTGGAAGGGGTAACAACCCAGCAGCCCCACACCACCTTCGGCCAGCAAGTCCAACTGCCCAGTGTTCCACTGCACATGGCCTTCAAAACAGTGTTTGAAAAGCAAATCTGCACCTCTGCCCCTCTGCCCCAGGTCCAGTTTCCACAGGAAGACAGGAAAGCAGGGTTTGCTGGGCGCAGGCTCTAGTTTCAAAAGTGGTGAAGTATCTGGGGCTGCATTTAGAGACATTATTGGCAGGAAGTAGAACATCTGCATGTTCAAGATGCAATGTGCCCTGCTCTAGGGTTACCAGAGTCCTTGAACAAACGCACAGAGGACACTGCTGAGAGTTGGCTGGGTCACACTGTCAGCTGAAATAAGCAAGGACAGTTGAGGCTGAAGAGAGTCATTCCCATAAGCAGGAAGTCGGATGCCAGGAGACAACCTTCATCACAGACGGAAGATGTATTGGGACCATTAGCAGAACCACAGTTTAAACGTTCACACTTATGCATCCTGAGGTGGAATGAGTGGGTTCTGGCAAAATTTAAATGGCTAACAATGGAACAGAGGGGCTAGCAGTAGCAGAGCATAATGGGTAGGTGGCACCCAGAGGCAGTGCGAAGGGTCTGCGCCTCCTTCACTGCACACTGGCGCCCGCTGAGCCGGAATCTCCAGGAGAGGGGTTTGGGCTAGAAGTCATGTTTCTCCCTCTGCTCCCTCTTTGCTGTGCCCCTGTGAGCTAGGCTCTAGACATCATCTACAGACACAAGCAACTATGTAACCCTAGGGAAGTATTTCTGCAGGTAAAACAAATGAGTTTGAAAGCCTTTGTGTCAGAGTGTGTTTTGAAAGTGGTCTCTCACCAATAGCCTTACAAAGTATACTAGCATTTAAACATCAGAATCACCAATATTCTAAAATTTGCTACTTATACAGTACAAAGAAAGCTAATCTAAAAAATTGTTCATGGGGGACAAGGGGGGAAACTCAAGAGGGAAAAAATACCTACAAGGAATATTGAAGCTGGTGGAACTACATCACTAATGAGAGGTTGGCAACCTTTAAATAGTGTTTCATTCTTCATAGTAAATGTCACTAAGAGCATTTTGGTCTCCAAAGACATGGTTTTTAAACAGACTACCTTCTGAGAAGTTGATATCAGAGCGTCTATGAACACAACTTAGAATATGCCAAGCAAAACAGAAATATATTTGTTAAGATACTGGTTTGATCAGTGAGTACAAACAGGGGGGAAAATTGTCAGGTAGTTTTTTGTTTTTTTTTTTTGCTTTGTTTTGTGTTGTTTGTGCAGACTCTGAATTTTAGAGCAGGAAGAGGGTACCTGAGGGAGAGCTGCCCTCTATTCTTGGGCTTTTACAGACAAAGAAACAAATAATTTCCTCAAGGAAGGTGTCATAACACATTGAGATCTCACCTCTGTCTAGTGTGACTCTAGGAAGGTTCCACATAAAAACTTTCCTGAGAAAACGGTCCACCCCTGGGAATGCAAATTAGTTCAACCATTGTGGAAAGCAGTATGGAGGTTCCCCAAAAACTAAAAATAAAATACTATTTGACCCAGAAATTCCACTCCTAGGAATTTACCCTAAGAATGCAGCAGCCCACTTTGAAAAAGACATATGCACCCCTATGTTTATTGCAGCACTATTTACAATAGCCAAGAAATGGAAGCAACCTAAGTGTCCATCAGTAGATGAATGGATAAAGAAGAGGTGGTACATATACACAATAGAATATTATTCAGCCATAAGAAGAAAACAAATCCTACCATTTGCAACAACATGGATGGAGCTAGAGGGTATTATGCTCAGTGAAATAACCCAGGCAGAGAAAGACAAGTACCAGATGATTTCACTCATCTGTGGAGTATAAGAACAAAGCAAAAACTGAAGGAACAAAACAGCAGCAGAGTCACAGAACCCAAGAATGGACTAACAGTTACCAAAGGGAAAGGGACTGGGAAGGGTGAGTGGGAAGGGAGGGAGAAGGGGAATGAGGGGCATTACGATTAGCAGACATAATATAGGGAGGGGCATGGGGAAGGCTGTACAGCACAGAGAAGACAAGTAGTGACTCTATAGCTTCTTACTACGCTGATGGACAGTGACTGCAGTGGGGTATGTGGTGGGGACTTGATAATGGGAGGAATCTAGTAACCACAATGTTGCTCATGTGATTATATATTAATGATACCAAAATTTAATCAATAAATAGGTAAATAAATAAATAAATAAGAAAATGGTCCACCTTTACAATGCTGCCTGGATTATTACTACCCAGGCTTTGGAGTTAGAGAGGGAGGCCAATTCAGTTTGTGCCGCCACAGGAGCTCCGAGCACTAAAGAAGGACTCTGGAGATTCTCTTGCCCAACTTCCTCATTTTCCAGAAGAGAAAAAGACAACCCAGTAAAGCAAGCAGGACTGAGTTCCACATCAGGCGAGAAGAGTTTTCCCAGCAGTTGCACTGCTGACACTTTTGGACCATGTACTTCTTCAGGAAGGACAGGAAGGGGCCTGTTCTGTGACTGTCGGGTGTTTAGCAGCATCCTTGGCCAATAGCCATTCCCCAACACAATGGTGACAACCACAAGTGTCTTAGAGAACATTGCCAAATGCCCAGGCATTGCCCCCAGTTGAGAACCACCTGGCTAAACACAGGCACAACCAGCCACTGAGTCCTTCTCACTCCTGACCTGGTGCTGTCACTACATGAACACTGGTTTTCAAATAAATATTTTGGAACTAAGGAGAACTGATTAATTCATTAAGCCATCACTTACACTGATTACATGTCAAATGATGGTATTAACAAGCTCTTAAAAATGAGACTTAAAGATATGAACTAACTGCATCTACCCATCTAATTGTATGTGTCTGTCCTGAATATAAGCACATATTTGCATGTACATATGCCTGAGGTTAAAACTATAAACTCTATGACAATAAGTCTCGTTTTTGGTAGGGCAGAATATAGTAATGTCATGTTAAAAGATACTTTAGGGGGAAATCCTTCTATAAACAGTAAAATTTCTTACCACCCTTAGACAAATTCATTATTTACTGTATCTAAATATAGATTTAAAAAAAAATTAACATGAGGGGACCTCAAGGTCAAGTTATTTAATCATCTTCCTTTTAAGATGAGAAACTCAGTTCAAAGAGCTAAGGTTTCCTAAAACAGTGTTTCACCATACAGCCAGATTCCTTCTTAAACACAGATGAGAAAATACACAGGACACACACCATCTACCACCACCAGCAGGCTCTGATTTCAGAGTTCCAGTTAACTCCACTGTTCAAATATTACCTGTTTCTCTTTTTCCGATGTTCTCTATTAGAATTTTCTGATTCACTACCACTGCTTGTGTTACAGCGTGAGCGTGACCTGAAGACAAATGAGAAGAGCAAAAGACAAGAACCCATGCTTATGACAAATAAAAAATTTCAGAAAGGTACAGGTTGACTCTTTGGAATTAAGTTTGCAGTAAATCACTAATCCAAACATGAGTAGCTTTATGCTCTCTCTCCTGCCAGCGTTTCTCGATTCAATCAGACCTCTGAATGAATCTACAGTAACACAGAAGCCGATGAAGGCAAACATCAGCATGCTTTTGGAACAGACCGCAGAATCAAGTGCTTCCAGCAGGACCTGGCTGGCAGAGCTATAAGCTGCTGTGGTGGACTCAACATGGACACAAAGCCTTATCATACTCCCAACTCCACATCAAGGCAGGTAGAATTTATTTCCCCTCCCCTCAAATTTGCACTGCTCCTGTGACTGGTTTCATCAACGAAACGAGGAGGAAGGACACACTGCCAGTCCCAGGGCTATCCCGTAACAGAGTCAACAGCTCCCGCTGCCGCCCAGCTGCTATCTCAAGAAGCCTGGGATAGCCAGTGGAGAGACCAAGAGAAGGGAGGGAGGGAGGGTGCAGCAGAGCTAGAGAGGGAGAGGGAGGGAGAGGGAGGGAGGCAAGCCCCAGGCCTCCAGTCGTTCTGCCAAGATGCCAGACAAGAGAGAAAGGCCTCTGGAATAATCCAGCCTCAGGCGCCATCTGACTGCAGCTTCAGGGGCAACCAGCAAAACTAGTCAAAGAGCTGCCTGTTTCATCAACAGGATCATACAAGACATGGCCGACTGTTGTTGCTTCAAGCCACCAAGTTTTGGAGTGGCCTTACTGTAGCCACAGATAACTGGGACAGCTCCTCTGAGACACAAAGGAGCAGAAAAAAAGAGAAATTGCTAAGGAAGCTGCAGAATGGAGTAAGGCTGATAACCAGTTGAAGCCAGAATTGGTATTTGAAAGGTGAAAACATTTTTATAATAGCCTTAAAGTCTTAATAAAACAAACCAAAAAATGTCCCCACGCTTGCCTCAACTATGAATAGACCTCATCTGCTAACCCTTCCTCCCTCTCCCTGATCTTACTTCCATTTTTGTTCTTTTACCTCCTCCTTTGCTTTAGATCTGAGTCCTCACCACTGTTATGGGCTTTCCTGTAGAAAACAAAAAAAATGAAGACATAAAAGAATAGAAAATTATCAATTGGTTAAGGAAAGAACACCAAAATGAATTTCTCTTAATGCATATCTATTGCCATTCATTCACCAAACATTTAAATCACACACACACATATATATATACCAAGCCCTACAATAAATAGGTCCCAGAAATATAACACCAACTGGCCTCAAGAAGCCAGCAACCTAGTGAGGCTGCAAAGAGTCAATAAATAACAATGCACAACATGTCTGTTAAGTTTCATTCATCCAATGATAGGGTTAGTCTGCATCTCCTAGGTCTGCAGTTCACGGAGCCAAGCTCTGCTATTATCTGCATTGTCAGTTTTCACTTGAATGCCCTTCCCAACACCCTGGTCTCCAAATCCAGTGACTTCCCTAGTAAATTCTTCATGATAACAGCACCCGCATCACTGTCACACTTCGGACTCTCATAATCTATAACCACCTCCAAGCACTTTGCTCTCTGACCACAGTCTCCTCCCCTTCCTGTTCACCACTCCTATTTACCTTCAAAGCAGCTTTGATGGGGCATCCTGGTTAATGTGTGGGCTCTGGAGCCAGACAACCAGAGTGTGAGTCCCATCTCCTCCACTGGTGAATTGGGTGTGATTTAAATAAATTACTTCTTTACTCAGTGCCTCAGTTTTAATAGAACCTCCCACAAAGGGTTGTTATGAGAAAATGCATAATGTGGGGCCTGGCCCAGTGTAAGCACTCAGTAATCATTAGCTGTTATTATTGCTGGCTGAGCCTGCTGGAGGGACTTACACAGAAGGGCATATTAGTTACACTATAAATTCTTGTTTATAAACCTCAAGTGGAATCACAACAAGGCCCAACAAGGCCACCATCATCCTCTGATCTAAGTATTCTCTAAAAATTTTGCAAAGCAATTTCAAACTCTTTTTATCTCGCAACCCTCTAATGCACTGTACCTCTGCTTCAGCACATGACTGTCTTCTCCTTCCAAAGGAAAAAGTAACCATCACACAGAACTGTTTCATCTTCCTGTTACCAAAAATAAATTTTACCAACATCTCTCTCTCTGTTATCTGTCCTTATATCTAAGGTCAGTGCCCACCCCCCACATCACCTCTTGCCTTCTCAATGACTCTCATTAACCACCCTCCTACCTCTCACGTATATCCAACTTGTCTTTATGGAAAATTCTTTCATCAGATTTGCACATTCTCAAGTCTCCTATTTAAAAAACCCATACCTGCTTGGCCCTACTTGCATCCCCCTTCCTCTCCTGTCCCATCTCTCTCCTTCCAAGACAAACTGCTTGAGAGAAGTGTCTCAGCCCCTTGTGTCCATTTCCTACCCTTTATTAAATGTGCTTTCACACTCTGATCAGGGCAGATTTGGGCTTTTATAAAACACCAACATAACTTACATTCTACCATTTTTCCAATATACTTATAATAAATAAATAACAAAACATTGATATGTTTCTGTCCTTAAACCAAATATTTGGATACATATTTAGTATAAACACAATTACATAAATATTGCTCACAGATGATCTATATGGCATTCAAGGGATGCAATTCCATTCCTGTACAGGTTTCACGATTTTCTTAGAGATGGTAATCGCCTACTTTTCTATGTACCTCTCAGCTGCCTAGTTTTCCTGGTGCTGATAACTGCTTCCTCACCCCAGCCTTGAGAGCACTGCAAAAGCCCTCCTGAGAGGGAGGGGTACTCAGGTACTCTGCAGATCTCACTTGCATTCCTCCTGGAGCCTCTGCCCCCCTGCCCTCTGGTACTGCAGCACAGATGCTGCTTTGATTGAACTCCCTTCACCGTGATCCAGAAAAATCCTCTTACTTCTTTGTACTTCTTTGTATGACGGAACTTGTATTTCCACGTCTCATGGCCTCTTGTGTTGGTTTCAGTGGAATGTTTCATGCAGTTATTAAAGAAGGGAATTAGCATGGCAGGTACATTTTTTGAGAGCTGGAATTTCTGAAGATGTCTTTATTCTACACATATAATAATAGTTTCTTTGGGCATAGAATCCTAAATTCCACAATCCTTCAGCATTTTCAGAAAATGTTTCGTTTTTTTTTTCCTCTGATATGGCTGTTACATTCAGTGCCATGATACATGCTGACTGTCATCACTGATGGGCTTTCCTTTCTCTCAATATTCCTCCCCACCTCCAAGCTTTAAAAATTCTCTCTTAACCTATAATGTATTCAGATTTAATGACAGTGGATCTTGGAATGGATCTGACTTTTCAGACTGTTATGTCAAATGCTCAGTGGATTCTATTTATTAAGTCAGACCATTCAGTTCTGGGTTTGTTTGTGTTTTTTTATACTGTTTCTTTAACTGTTTCCTCTTTTCCATTTTATTTTTTCTTAGAAATTTTGTTAATTAAATGTTTCATATCCAGGTATGATAAATTTTATCCTTATTTCCATGTTTGTTTTGTTTTTGTTCTACTTTGGGGACTACTTCTTAGCCTAATCTCCAAACCCTCTATTGATTATTTTAAATTCTACCACATGAATTTAAAGTCTAAAGAATCTTATTCACTCTTTGCTTTCAATACCAAGTTTTTCATTTTTCTAAAGATAATCATACTTTTTAGAAATTTGTCCTTGTTTCTTATATTGTCCCTATTTCCTGTGAGTTCTCCCACACAGGCCTAATTGTTTCAGTCTCAGTCTTTACAAACAGAAGCTATCCTCGAATGCCAGATGATTATGGCTCTCCTTTCATAATTAACCATCAGAGACTAAAAAGACTGGAGCCCTCGGGATGGTTCAGAGCATGTTAACTGCTGGCTTCACTCTAATGTGGAGCAAAGCAATGCGGGTCATCCCAACCCTTTCACTGGAGACTCTTTTTGAAAGTTGGTATGTGTAGGTCTTTTCTCTCCCGTTTGTCCATTTCTTAGAGTGAGATTCTCTAATCTCATGCCTAGGAGATACAAACTTAGCTTCTAGCATTCTGGGAATGAAAGAAGGGAACTATTTAGTAAGCAGATTTTCATTCTCTTGATTTTTCCTATGGCCACAATTTCTCCTTCTTTCACAAGCTAGTCCTCTTCAACTTAGCCAAATAAATGAAGTTTCTCACAGTTCTGTCATTGGCTTTGTCTTTACATTCTTTATATACTATCTACCAGTACAGCCTTATCTCTAGTTATATTTCATTTAACATCTTTAAGAAATTTATATTTCAGTCTAGAGAGCTAATCTAGCTCCTGACTTATATCCAACAATCCATTTGAATCCTACACTTGGACTTCTCAAAAGTACCACAAATTCAGCATATTGGAAGCCAAACTCACATCTGTTCCTTTCAAGCCTGTGATGCCCTGGTGATTCTTATGTCAGTGAATCCACTTCACTCCAGAAAAATGCGCGACCGCAGCTTTCATTCCTGACAGCTGTTGCTCCTTCAGCCCTCAGACTGATCCTTCCAGCTTTTTTAGTTTCCCTCCCAGTGGTGTCAACACCATCCACTTCCTTCTTTCTCCACATCCCCACCTTGACCCAAGTTCTCGTTCTCTTTCGCCAGCACTCCTAAATATAGCGTACACCTGGCCTATTTAAACTACTACCTTCTCTGATCTTTTGTCCATAGCACAGTAGGATCTTCTTGACACAATACAAATGTGATCTTGTTATCAGCCCCTTCCGAAAACCTCTGGCCTAATGACCAAAATCCTCAAAGGCTCTGGGGTCCTCTAATGTCCAGCCCCATCTTTCGCTCTGGGTTCACTTCTAACACATTCCTGTTCACTCTCATTGCTTGAGCAACACTGGCTTTTAATCCTTTTTAGGAACGCTCCCTTCCATCCCGAGGCCTCTTTACCTCCTCGCTTTATCTGCTCCCATCTCAGATTCCAGCTCAAGCATCCAACCTCAGGAAACTTTGCCTGACCTCCTTGACTCAGTGACTGGACAAAACTTCTCCTAGTAGTGCTGTTACACAGGTGTTTGGATGGTAAAAATTATCAAGCAGTATTCTTATATGACACATATACTTTTCTGCATGCATGAGAGCTTTCAATAAAAAGATTTTTAAAATCCTAAGCACCACAAAACTCCATCAAGAATACTTAAAGCCATAATGGCACATGCATTTGTTTATACTATCTAGCATAAAAAATCCTATTTTTCTTACCCAACCTACTGTAAGTTCTTAAATGGCAAGGACTTTCTCTAGTGCAGTTTAATACAGTGCCTAGCATAAAGCAGACACTCAATGAATATTTTTGAGTGTAAAGATGAATAGGGGTGAAAATAAATTGTGCTGCCAGAAAGTATGCTTTCTTTTTCTAAACAGGAATGTTTATAAATTAGGTCCCCGTGAAGCTTGAAAATCATATGAAAGTTTGTTTGTGTATTTAATTATGCACTTTTTCCTCCCTAGGGAATGAATCCAACATTTCATCAGATTCTCAGATAGTTTGGTCACACAAAAAGGTTAAGGACCAATGTGCTAGACTCTGCCAGAATTTTATAGATACAGGCATCTAATGACAAACAACTGGCAAAATATGAAATGTTGACACACTTTGCAAAACATGCTATTCTGGCACCCACTGCAAAATAGAACTTCCCATTATTACATTTCAGTCCCTGAGATTCTTCCATGCTGATGACAAATTTTGGTTTTAGATGTCAGAAATTAATCCAGCTACGTAGGCATTCCCGCCCGGGGGCAAGGTAAATGATGTGATGATAAAACAAGACTGACAAAGACAGGGACATTCACAGGTCATTTATAGTGGAAAGAAACAAAGAATGAGCTTTTGCTGTTCTATGCCAACATGCAGCAATGGCTAGTTTCCTTACAACACACGTGCCCAATAAGAGACCTTTCAAGTGACTCACCAACCAGACAGAAAGCTCTGGCTGCCCAGATAAAAAGATTCTTTTCCCCATAAATCAAAACAGTCCCTGGACAGTGCCAGTGAAAGGACCCTGTATCCACTTATCACAATTACTTGTCTGTATTTCACAGGAAGCCAACATAAAATGGATCTCAAATTAGAAGTCATTAAGTCTGGATTTGGGAATGTATGGGCTCCAAACTATGTCAGGCAATGAGTTTGGGAAGAAAATAATGTAAATTTTGGTATACTTTAGCAAAACTTGGTGAATCATTTTCAGATACATTAAAATGAAAATGATCAGCTGTTCAACATGTGTAATTACTTTATTTAGGAAATGTTGACAAAGCACACTAATAATTAAGGATGAAGAACTATAAAGCCTATTTAACAATACTCATACAGAGCCAAATCCTTAATACATTTAGTGATTCCCTACCACCCAGAATGTGCGCGCGCGCTCTCTCTCTCTCTCTGTCTCTCTCTCTCTCTCTGTCTCTCTCTCTCTCTCTCTCTCTCTCACACACACACACACACACACACGCACACATCCACTTGCAAGTCCTTCTCAGCCCTGTTGCCTTGGCTTTCAGCGCTGTCCAGGTGGACCAGCCCTTGTCCTGATGGCTCGTAATCCCTGCCTTTTCAAGATGTCCAGCCCTAGAGCCAAACCCCAGATGTGCCACAGAGACAGTTACCATCCTCTCCGAGCCTCAGTTTCCTGATCTGCTGGGCCAGATGCTTTCCACTGGTGCACAGTTCATCCCACCCCATCTGTAATCTCCCCCTCTATTCCCTAGACCCGGAGCCCGAGAAGTACATTCTCCAGGATTTCTGTGCCAGCAGGGTTCTACTCAGGGAGGCATTCGGCAGGCAGAAGGGGGGCACTTCTGCCTTTGGAATGCAATTTGCGGGGCTGGGGGGCCTCCACGCCGTTAGCGCGCGGGTGGTGCCTCCAGCAGCGGCAGCAAGAATCATGCCAACTGCGGTGGGACGCACCGCGACGTCAGCAGCAAGCACAGGACAGGAGGGCCCGTGCGGAGGGAGGCGCCTTCTGGGTCTTTGGGTAACACCCCCTTCTTGCCTTTTATTCCTGCCCCCCAGGGCTGGGGACAGCGCCCAGATCCCAGAGCAGCTCCACTCCCTGCCTTTTGCTCCTTCAGTCCTGCTCGCCCCTGTGCAGCGATTCCCTGCATGAACCCCTCTCTGTGGGAAGTGCCTAGAGACTGGATGATACAAGTGCCAGTCCCCATAGGGTTGTTATATAACAAGGATCAAATGAGATATGGCAAGCAATTTGCTCAAAACTTGGAATATGATGAATGCCGACTATTATTCTGTTATTCCATCTAATCCCTCTTGCTCATGACTTAGCTTCCCCTTTCCGTTCTACTAGGTGAAAGTGTTGTAGGCCTTTCTCTTCTTAACCATCAAAGGATTTTAGTGAAGTTGGACCTGGTTTGAGAAAGCTGGGAAACAGGACTCTGGGAAACTGGCCGAAGTAGAAGGAATCAAACAGGGATGGACCAGCAGGTAATAAACAAGGGCACATAGAAGAGGGCTTCTGCGTCCCAAATCCACAGTGTATATCAAAAGAATCTTGGTGATTACATCAGAACATGATCTGAACTTGTCATAGTTCTAAACATCCCTCATAAAACACCACTGTCCAGGTACCCAAAGTAAAACACAGTCACCATGATGTAGGAATGAAATGAATTCCACTGGCAAGTCATTTCTAGGTCTTCTTCTCTTGGACGGGCCACATTCCCTGCCTGCAACTTCACAGAGAGACCAAAACCTGCAGATATGGACTTCTTAAAAAAGTTAAGCACACACAAATATAATCACACAATCTGACCTGCTGTGTAAAATGTAACAGGATTCATTTTCTCCATGCTTGAAAGAGGTTTTACTCTAGTTCATGCAAAAATGTCAGTCGGGAGAGCAGAGCGCTCAGCCTCAGCCAAGATTTATCTATAAATGTGATTCTGTTTTCTTAGCTCAAAACACTTCATCTTTTACATATTAACATGTACCACTGATATAATACATATATGCTACATGTATGTATTATACATATTATATATGTTGTTAAAATATATACATAACATATACTTTTTAACTTATCAGTTTTAATTATAATATAATAAGCAAGTTCCTGTCAATATTTTATGAAATTATTCTCTGAAACTCTGGCTATTTAAGAGAAATGCTTTAGGATTCCTAGCTTATTTTGTCTCAAAAAAAAATAATTTTCTGTTATTTTGGGGGTATAAACAGTAATGATATCATGAGAACAACCTGCAAAAAAAGTGTGATGGAATGAGAGGTTCGATGGAAATTTAAAAACCAAGCAGCGCATTCAGCTTACCTTCTCCTCATTGGCTGTGCAGAGTCATTGTCGCTCCCACAGGAGGGGTTTCGGCGGCGTGTGCAGGGGAACTTCGGGGATTTTGTGCGCTCATTGGGAGAGTTGTAGAGCCCACTGGAGTGGAAGAGAGATGGTCAACAAAGCCCGCAGGGGGCCGGGAGGAGCGACACCCTCACCCGGATCTGGGGAAGCTAACTACACAGTTGGTACCTGCTGGGGAATACTGGATCTTAGGCACACATTTCTCTTTGCTGACAGGAGTTATTGAAAGAAAAGAGAGGTAAGATCTGGTAACTCAAATCATAAAAATCTTATTTTGCAGTGACAGGTTTTCCTCACTGGCCTTCAACAATAAGAAATGAACACACACAAATGATGGCAATAATAACAAAACCGGCTTGCATTCATGACAAACCTATTCCACGCCAGGCGCGGACTGAGCTAAAAGCTTCATAAACATTATCCTAGCTACTTTTCGAATCAACCCTAAGCACTGAAGTACAGTTATTAGGCCCATCTAATGAAAAGAAAGTGAAAATACAGAATGTTTAGTGAAGGGGCCCAAGTAAAGTAGCTAGGAAGTGGCAGAGCTAGAATCCGAACTCCTGGGTAGTCATACCTGGAACTATACACCATACCAACTACATGGTCCAGAAGCTAAAATACAGGGCCGTTACTGCTTTGGTAGATGTACCCAGAAAGAAACTATAAAAGCCAATGTCTCTACCAAGAAAGTCTTCTAGAATCACTATTCATCAACTGAAGTTTTTACAGGAACTGTGAAATAGGGGAGATTATCACTAATATATAATTTGGAGTTTTCAGAATTATATTACCTTACTCTAAGTCATCATAATGACCTTCCAGGCATTTTTTTTAAGATAGCCTCATTTTCCTCTCTGTTCATGTTTGGACATATCCTGCTGATTTCAGTTCATAAGTCCTCTGCCATGCTGGTTTAGGAGTCTGACTGCCTCATCCACCACTAGTCATGATCAGCCACAAAGCAGCTGGATTCTATTATTCAAAGAACTGCAATTGCTAACCCCTTTGGTACTGTTCTCCTTCAGAAAAACAATGATACCCTTTACCTCTGGGGGCCATTTTCTTCCCACGGAGCATGAGATTTGCTTCTTTGGGTATCAGGGCTGTTTTCATTCTTTGCTTTCTTACAGCTTTAATTAAAAAAAAAAGGTATGGAAAAGAAATTAGAAAACAAAAGGAAGTTAACTCACATAGTTATTTCTTCAGTAAAACTATTTAAACAAAAGTTTTAAAGTGTGTGCATGTTTTTATTTATACCTGTGATTCATTCCATAAAGAACATGAAGTTGTTGCCTAAAAAATACGCCTCCAGTAAGTACTTCTGGATATTTTCCCCCTCCTTCTTTCTAGTTTTACTGCTTTAAGTAAACAGAAGCCAGGTCCCCCTCTGTGAAGAAACTTTCAGAGAGTCCACCACAGGACTGCAAGCCAGGGCAGCCACAACACTGGAGGCAAGAAAAGAAGAAAGCCAACAAGCAAGGAAAGCTAAGGGATCTGGGCTTGGGGGCCTTTTCAGCAGTGGTGAGAGACCCCCTGGCCCTGGACTTGAGTCTGAATTTGTGTAAGTCGGTCAGCTCCAGACAGGTTCAAGGGACCCCAAGCCGACCTTCCCCTGCCCCCCCAGCTTCCGTCGTATCTTGGCTTCATCCTTCCAAATCAGAATAACTCCCAAATGCTATTTCCTGACTGAGTATCACCTTTCTGCCCTAAGAATGTAAATATAACTGAGTTGTTATTCTATCCCAACAAACTGTTTTAGAAACACATAGGGAGACACAGAGGATGGGACTCGTCAGCAAACTTGGGCCACCGGTGGGTTAGGGAGATGTGTCACCTCTCATTTCCCAGGGAGTCTCAGCCCCAGAAAAAGATAGAGCTACTTAACTCCTAATCCACTTTTAACCCTGCCTTTTTGAGGCATCCTCTATATAATTACCCTGAACATGGTCATAGCAGGGTTCTTTTTAATAGCCAATACAGAAGAGAGAGAAAAAAATGACAAGGTCATTTCAAAAGAAGAAAATAAACTTGCACCCTAGCATACTATATAGGATTATAGAATTATATAGGAATCAATATAAGCCTCAAAGCATTAGTATATAGTAGATACATTTTATATGTGAACAATACATTATTTTTATAAAGGTTAAAAAAATCTTTCAAAGATCAAATTACCAAAGTAAAAGCTTACATCTCAAATCAGGAAAATTGATAAATATGGAAGGTATTTAATACAAGAGTAAAAAATGTGTGCATGCTTAATAAATCAAAGAAAAAGTGGAAAGAGAAGTGGGAGACTGAGAAATCCAACAGGAGCTAAAAGGGGCACAGAGAAAGCAAGCGACATTAAAGAATAGTGGAATCTGAGCGGCAAATGAATTGCAGTCACTCCCTGAGCCTTTTCTCATCTGGAGCTTGCGTGGAAATAATTGGTGGTCCTTCAGGTGTCAGTCCTACTAGCAAGAATGTAGTTGCAAAGGGGATCGAACCTCCTCTGTACATTCGGTAAAGGCTTGAGATCTGAATTTCATGGAAGATTCCTGTTCTTATGCTGGACTTAACCATAAGCCTGCCCTATACACACAGACTGAACTGACTCAGTCCTCAGCTGTGAGGTTGATTAAGGGAAGCACAGTGAAGTGTGTGCAAAGGCAAAATGTGGTCATTCCAAAAAGAGTCTGTAAAGAGAATATCCTGGAACTACACAAAAGAAAATGTAGACAACACCCTAGGGGAAATACCACAACTGTGAGAATCCTCGTATCTTCGAATGATTTTTCTGGGGAATTATAAGCTATATTCCTCCAAGTAATCACAATCGAGCTGAATGAAAACACCATTATTTGCTAACAAAAGATGGAGCAGATGATCTCAGAAGTCTGTCAAGCTCACATATTTCCGACTGCTTGGACTTCTCCATGATGTAGACAGAACTATCTCTATGAAGAAAGTAAGCCTATGAAAGCAGCTCATTGTATTTCTAAAATGCTGTTCCAGGAACAAAATTGGAGATGGGAAAAAAATGACGCTGAAACAGTGTCTTAACAGAAAACAAGGCTGATCTTTCAGGGAAACAATCCATGTAATATATGAAGAGATGGTCTTTCCGCTGAGAATGCTACTGGGAACGTTGACGCAGAGGTCCATGATAACTCATGCCTATGCAGTCCCTGGCTTCTGCAGCCCTGTACCTCCAAACCCTCCTTCCAGGGCCACAGTTCAATGCACTGCTGTAGTGAACACAGTACATTAAACATGAATATCATCTACTTTATTTCACAGGTCCCTCTGACTTAGTCCGTTATATCCTACCATTTTAAAATCACATGGCATTTTCACTTTGCTACAAAGAATGCAGACCACAGACTGTGAGTTTGTGCGTCTGTGACAGCAGGAGCATTGCCTTCCAATGAGAGGCAGGTCCTGATGGTTTATATTTCATTGGCATTTTAAAGAGTTCTTTGGCTCACAGACTATTTTGATCAAAAGTATCAGTTAATTACCAAAGTGAAAAGATTCTTAACCTTGCCAACAGGAAAAGGCATTTTTGTGACGGCATATAGCAGTATGTTCTTCCAGGTAACTGACTGACCTTTTTACTGGTGAAGGGGCGATAATTTTAGTTGTTCCTTCATTTTCTCCATTTTCCATGTTCGCAGTTTCCCGATTTACACTGTTTGAGCCTAGTAGCAAGAGGGGAAAAGAAAGATGGAAGAAAGGAAATAGTGATCAGAAAAACACGAAGAAGTAAAAAAGTTATTTTAAAGTGCAATTTTAGGGACATCAGGGCACATTTTGATAAATTATAATTCCAAATAAATAATGAATCATCCAATAAATCTAAGGTACTATTTTCTGACCTGTCCTAAACCCTCAACGCAATATCCAAGGGGGTCTAAGCCATGATATGACTTTAAAATGGGACCTTTTGAGATTTCAGGAATTAGCTAAGTCTCCACATCATAGACATTGTTTACTTTAGACTATTAAAATAAGATTCTAAGATATTTAGTGCTATATATTGGAAAATAAGACATACTAATCCATCCTTAATAACTACGTTGTGAAGAAGTTACTAAGTCTTGGCATACCGTGATTACCCACTTCCTAAATCAAACAAAAATATATATGTACTTTTTCAAACCTGAAAATATTCTAACTCATAATGCAAATGGCAAAAAAAAAAAGTAATACAGATGTGATTTGTATCTCACATACAAAAAGAAAAGTTTTCAAATGCATTTTTTATGCAAACATCCCTAAAAGTCTAAAACTGACTGAAGAGCAGTTACTCTGCAGATGTGATACATGCTAGATGGGCCAGCAGAGGGAGCCCCCAGCAGACATAATGTTGTAAATAAGGATCCAAAAAAAGGTAAGTGAAGTGGCCAGGCCCATCCAGGAAGTCTGGGCCCCACTCTCAGGACAGAGGCTGAGAAGCCTTGCAGGGGTGCGGGCACCGATGATGACTGTGCTAAGTGGTGTGCACCCCACCCTTGGAAGGTACGGGAAACAGGAGATGCCCCAAGACCCGTTCTCTTGCTCTCTGTGTAGCATGCAAGCATGTCTTCCTCAGAGAGGCATCTTGCAGGGGTAAGGTCCACAGTTCGAGTCCTTCAACCCAAAGTGTGATCCCCACTAATCACTGACAGTTCAAGGCATGAGATACATTAGTAATACTATAAGAGAACTAATTCACTGAATACTTACTTTGTGTCTGGTGATATTCCAAGCACTTCATATCTATTTATTCATATTATCCTCAAAATAACCCCATTAGGTAGATGCTAATATCATCCCCCATTTTAAAGGTAAGAAAATGAAGCCTTTCCCAAGGTCCCACAGCTCCTGAGTCTTGGAAACCCAGCAGTCTGGCTCCAGAGACTCAGCTCTATTCCACCACAGAACCTGGCCCTCTATGTGCACCCATGCCCCACTCTCAAGCAGCTCAAAAGTCAGTCTAAATTAAGGGCCCATGGGGAGAGACAGACTCTTTAGAAGATAAAAGAAAGTCCAGTGAGTACATTTAACAGCCAACTAAGCAAAGAATTCTTTCTCTTAAAGCCAACCAACACTGCGAGACAGCAAGAGAAATATCTGAGCACCCCCGAAGACGGCAGTTCCCTTCAGACACGGGGAGGCGTGCCTGGCTGCTCATCAGGAAAGGTCAACATTAATGAATACGTCCTGGACAGAGAAAAAACAGTGCTTTCAAAAAAGAGCTCCAAAAACTATTACCGTAAGGAATTTGGCCTGGATTCAGTATCTGGATTTCGTTCCTATCTTGGAATCCTGAAATAGAAAGGTAAGCCTGAAGATAGATAGGTGTGGCGTTAGGAGTAAGCTCATGTCGGGGCAACATTCAGGATCCAGGCATCAGAAAAGAACAACACTGGTGAAAGTTCCCAAAGGCCCCAGGTATGGAAAATGGGACCCAACCAATTCACTTGAACTACTCCCATGTAGATAGCGGCAGCGGCTCTTCACAGGCTATTTTGCCGTAATCATTAATAATAATCTGCAAGAGCAGATTCCCAAAATGCAGGCCCAAATCTGAGATGGAGTGCTTCTCAAACGTGAGCCCTACGTAGTATGCCCAGGGGCAGGCACAGGGGGTTCATTCATTTGTGCTCCAGACAATTGTTCCTAACAAACTTTTAAAAAATGTGGTATTGTTCTCAGCAGGCATTACTGATTCATAGTATAAATGCGGGGCCGTCCTGCACCAGGGCTTTTTCTTCAGGTTGGGGGCAGGAGGGATCATGGCAGGGAGACGAACACCCAGGGCCGGGAACACCAGTCCAAGAAGCACCGAGTGCAGGTGAACTTCCTGGCGGCCAAAGCCTGTGTAACTAGCTGACAAATAAGCCTAGGTCTGCTCCAGTTCTCATCTCTTTAGACTGACGAGTCTTTTCTTGTGAACTGGACAAGCGCAGGGTTTCAAGCCTTCCCAGGAAAACAGAGCCCAGGAGGAAGAGCTGCTCACAAGCATTAACCTAACTGGGAGCACCTCTGAAGTACCCCCTCATATGACATCATATGCTAAATATAAATTACTCTCTTCTATTCATGGATGTAGGGTTTTTTTTAAAGCCCTAATTAGGAAATATGTACTTATTAGCTTTATGTTACTAAATGTGTACTTAAAATAACTATACCTTTTAAACACTGTATTTTACCCATCATCTTAATTAGGTCAAATTAGTGAGATTTTATCATACTACCCTTTGGGAAGAAAGCTAAGGAACTCAGTAACGCTAAGGTTTGTGTGGATTATTGAAATCTGCCAAATAAAGATAGATTATGCATTATTTAGGTTACTGACTGCATTTTGCTGAAGCACACTACTGTTTCCTTTTCCAAGCTCTTCCTCCCTCATCATACCACCTTTCACAGTCATCCCTTCTACACTAGCTCAGATTTGGGGGCTAGAGGGAAGAGGGGCTCTGACAAATTATCACACTAAAGGGCTCCTGTCTTCGCGTAGTACTGACCACCAAAGAGTTCCATTCTAAAGAGGAAAAGAAGAAGCCAAATATTAAAAAGGTAATTAGTTGATCACAATGGAATTCCAGGCACTGCTCCAGGAGATATTTTGAGCTTGGAGAAATCTTTTTCCCCATTCTTTTTTCAATGTAAATTATAACAGACCTCCAGAAAATAATATGACATGCATATATGAACAGTTTAGCAAATTACTATAAAGTGGACAGCTGTTTAACCACTACCTGCTGCAAGAAATAAAACACCGAGGGCAAACCTCCTACACTCCATTTGGGACAATTCTTTCTTTTAGTTAAAGCCAAACAGTTGTGTGCCATCTAAAATAGCTAGAAACATGAATTACCATGTATATGTTTCATAAAGCATTTATAATATATACAATAAAGTTATTAATTTAAAAACTACTAATAAAAGCTAATAAGGTCTCCAAATCTTAATGAAGTGGAGGACACATCACTGTACAGCCCCCACCCCCATGGCTGCCAGCACAGTGTTTGACTCATGTAGGTATCGCAAAGGTCTGTTACCACAAAGGATGTATTTGTTTCTACTATTTTTTTCACGAGAAAGCAAAATTCAGAATAATGATATTATGTTTAAAAAGTATCAAAATTAAGACAAAAAGGCTGGATGTGGTGCTCTAGGAAATGTGGATAAGAGGACATGCAGACATATCCTACAGGACTGGGCTACCTCCCAGAGCTTTAAAAGCAACCTTCTGCCATCACTCACTACTCTTTCAAATTATAGCCACAGATTATCTATAACAAAGATCAGTTATTGACATATGGTTATTAAGGCTCCTAAGTAAATCTGTATTTTAGATAGATCTTTGAGAATTAGGAGCATCCATGTCATTTTACATATCGTTCACATTAAGTAAACAAAGGACTTCAAATGAAGAGGCCGGTCACATTTGGAAGAATAAGTTTATCAGGAGACTGCCACAGTTTATGAGGGAGCCAAGCCTAGTTCAGGACCTCTGGTCAGTTTAGTTCCTGGACAGGGAGTCACTGCAGCTCACTACGGGCCCACACAGTCCCCTCCGGTCTGAACAGCACTGCCCCTGTGTCCAGTGCTCCATGCTCTCCCGCCTGTTCATTTCTTAACACCCTATATGCAAATGCTTCCAGCCTGTGTGCATCAGCCCACTCCCAGGCTTTTGTGTGGTTTGGCTCTGGTCACATCCCAGTGCCCTCCTCTTAAGTGACCCTCGCCCTCAGTTCCAGAAGAGTGGCTGTCAAACAGGATCGACTTTCCCAGGATCTGTTTAGCAACCTGATCTGGGGGCAGTTCTTAAAACTCATCCCTGAGATGTCAAGGTTTGGTGATGCTTCACATTTAAATAGTAGTATGAGTCTCACAAAATTTGTACTTCAATTTGATACCTGTCAACCCAAATTAAATCTTTGATGTTACTTTGATGTCGCCATTGCTTTTAATTTACAAGGTGGGCAAGGAGGATGAAATGTGTGGCATTAAATGAAAACAATGTATTTGGCAAGTGAGAATGCTTTATTCTGTTATATGGGGAACAGGAATGGTCAATAAATAAAACAAGATTATAATACATAAATGATTTCATTTTAAAACTCTCAAATACAATAAACTTGTAAGCTTTTAGGTTAAATTTTATCCCACTTATTCACATTTTCTTATCTATACTTAAAATTTTTTTAGAAACCTGTATCTGATGCTTAAGACAAGTAATCAGGACAAATTATAACTATTCCCAACACAACACATTATTAGTTTCAGTAAAGCCAATCTGATTTTACATTTTTTAAGCCCAGTATGATTTATCGGAAGCAATGTGGTGGTCACGAATTAAGCATGAGCTAGAACAGGAAATATATTTGAGCTCTTGTTCTCACACTGACAGTACAAAGTCACTTTGCTTCAGTTTCACCAACTTTAGACTGGGTAGTATGGAAAAAATGGCAGATGACATAGTGAATTAGCAAAATAAAACATTTTTCTACCACAAATTATGGTCCAACTGTAAATGGCCAAGGAAACCTTTTTTTTTTTTCCTATCATCATGAAGTTTTATATTTGGAAGAACAGACACTCACCAAATTATGTAAAACAAAATTCAATTTCAAAACACACAATTTGAAAAATGGAGGTGTTTCAGCATCCAATGGCCAATTCTTCAAAGTTCAAATGCCTAACATCTGCCCATCCATCCCAAAAAGGCAACCAGACCCTGCTTTTCTCAAGAGTTACTGCATTCAAAAGGACCAGGGGTGGTACTTAAGCACAGTTACCTCTTTAACACAAATACACAGACTTCTGAGACACTGGTTTTGCAAGATCAAACAAGGCATTTTGCTAAAAAGCTGGAGGGTAGATTATAAAGAATGGGTGTGGATGAGAAAGATGCTAGGAAAACGTCTATGCATGAAAGTCCCTTCCCTGGTTGATCTGCTTCCAGTTTCTTCCTCCCTGCCCCAGCTCCCTCCTGGGTCCCTCTGCTTTCCTCATTATGAAAATGATCAGCCTGGGAGTGTGCACCAGATGGAACTGAAAGCACTTCATCCTGCACCCACCACCAGAGCTACAGAGGCACACACACACAGAAATGGTCACAGACATCCTTCCTTTGGGTCAGAATGCCAAGTTCAAAAACAAGAAAGGCATTTTTGAGCCTAGGAAGGCATCGGCTCATTCCCTGAGGCCCTCAGAGCAGAATGAAAGGGCTCTGTCTGAAGAACTTGTGATCTACCCTTGTGTGTGCTGGAGGGGCTGCCAGATAGGGTAGCAGCAGAGGGGCCGCATCTCTCAGCCCTCTTAGGCCCAATGACAACAACTATCTGTGAACACTTGGCTGGAATCAAACGGTGTGGCAATCACTCCGATACTAAGTGTTTCTTCCTGTGATTTTGAGGACACAGCTCAAGGAAATAGAGTTGGGTAGCAACCAAGTAGCACTCTTGCAGCCCACCCCCACCCCTCCAACAGAGCCACATGATTCAGAGCAACACAGCAAACCTTCTCCATCCATCTTTATGCTCACCTGATCTAGGGCAGGTGGAAAGCTCCACACCCAATGTACATTCGGTTCTGTTTCAGAGGAGTATGCTTGACCACTGCTTTAGAGGCTTTTATTTGATGCAATTGTAAGAGTATATAAAGTATATACAAATACAAAGTTTATATAATTGTATATAAAGATTACTGTAAAAAGGCTTATTTAGCTAAGGCAAAATTGGGGAAAATTTTTTGTTTTTCTTTGCTTCCATATTTGAGCTTGTATCTAGGAGCATCTCCATGTGTTCACCAAGCCTTCAGAACCCTGTCCTTTTGGGGTTTTATGGAGGCTTCCTACATAGGCATGATTGCTGAAATCATCGGCCATGGTGACTGAACCCAAATGTCCCCCTGGAGGTCAGGGGTGGGGCTGAAAATTCCAACCCTCTCATTGTGGCTCGTTCCCCTGGCAACCTGCCACCATGCTTTGGGGCTTTCCACAAGGCATCTTACCAACATATACACAGATGTGTTTAAAAGGGGCTTGATATGAATAACAAAAGATGCTTCTTTCACCTTTATTGCTATCACATAGGAAATTCCAAGGGTTTTAGGAGCTCTGTGCCAGAAACAGGGATGAGGATTGTTGTTATAAATCACCGTATCACAGGTCTTATGCCAATGAGCTGCTCAATAAATTCTTGCTGAATGAGAAGAGAAAGGAAAAAAGAAAGTCTCAGAGTAACTCACTAAAGCTATGGTTTTTAACTTGAATATACATGATATTTAACTTGAATAACTTCAAGAGGCTTCTAGTTTTCTTGCTTTTCTAATTCTGGTAGCTATGCATAGAATGCTAAACACTCGTAGGAAGAGTGGAAACATCAACTTTTTAGAGAAAATCTACCCAAACTTGCCATATATTAAGAAATATTTTAGAGAATGAAAATAAACATCAGCTTCAAGGCAGAAGAGAACAGGTGTCAGCAAAGGAAAACAGTCTTCAACATATACGTCATCTACCCAATACTCCTTGCAATTAACACTGTTACTTTGCTAGGGAAAATGTCCCAAATAACTTAAACCTTTTCTTAAAAAAAAAAAGATCACGTAAAAGCAGGCTGGCTTGCTGCTCCTCTATAAATGAGCGGAACATACTGTCTTAGGGAGTGCTTTCTGAAACAAGATGATCTAGCGACGTAAGGAAATCACACAACTGTGGGGAAGACAGAAGATGTATATTTTCAGATAATTCTAAGCCTTTCGACTTTTTTTTTTTTCCATTTACTTTCCAAGTGTGTTCCCTAATATTCCAAAGACCCGAGCTAACATCCTGCCACTGCTCTATCTGTATAACCTTGAATAAGTACTTAGTGTTTCTGAGTTTCAGTTTTCTGATGTGTAAAATGAGAATACCACCCACCTGCCTCACGGGGTTACCCAAAGCAGTAATTAATTACTGTTATCAGCTGCAAGAAAACCATCTCAGATGGGGATTTCTTCCTAAAGACACAGCAGAATCTTACAGATGGGAATTCATGGCTACCCCTGTTTCTCCTCCCAAAGCTGCACGGTCCTTCAGTGTTTTTCAGAGAATCTATTCTTTCTCTGCAAACCAGCTGCTTTTCTATTCAAGGGTGTGCCGGGAACCTGGCAGCTGCATGACTCCATTCCCCTGGGCTCCAATTCCAGCTTCTCTCTGAAGGAAAGTAACTGGGCGCTTTCCTCAGGCACCCATTCTCACCCCAGGAGGGAGGGAGGGAGTAACGCCATTGCTGCAGAGGACTGTCTCCCCACCCGTACAGGACGAGGTCCCGAGATCAGCGCCCTGCCCTGTTCCAAGTCCTGACCGGGGCCCCTGCTCTGTGGCACAAGTACTCCCTCCCTTTGTTCGCCTTGTCTCCCTACACTTGCCCACATAACCCTGAACCCCAGGAATTCCAAACATTTTCCACATTAATATCACTATGCAGGGAAGGCAATCCCAGATTTCTCAAAAGTCTAAAGAAAATGCTGGCTGAGAAATTACCATCTTAAATCCTGAATCTGATGGTGAAACAAAGGTGTGGACTCCTCAAGGACATCTGCTTAGGAGATCTATCTCAGAACAGAGTCTCAAACAGTTGACAGACACATTCTCACGAGTCTGTAAAGAAGGGGGGTGAAAAAGCAGAGAAATGTGCCTAAATGGTTATTAGTAAAATTAAGAGCTGTGACCAGGAACAACTGCCAAAGTGGAGGCAATTCGGTGCTGAGTTTTCAAAGTCCAAGTAGGTTCGTGAAAGGACCAGTCCACGGCTATGTTCACACAGTCAAAGGCAGAGACAAATGCAAAAGCTTGTCCAGAAAGGTTTTTTGTACCCGGCAAGAAAGCATGAGTTTCTAACTAGGAGTTAACCAATGAGGTAAAAATCCATTCATCTAGTCAATTTGGATTAAAAGAATAATTTTAAAATGGTATTTATGCAAAGGTTGTTGCAATTAATTTCATTCAATTTGTCAAAAAGAGTTTCATTTGAACATAAGTTTTAAAGAATCAGCTAAACTTTTATACACAAAAGCATAAAAAAATTTATACATTTCCAATGAAAAAAATGTATTTTGCACTCTAGGAAGATCATTTCTGCCAAGTCTGAAGTGATGATTAAAAGAAAATACTAAAAAACAAAAAAATCTTTGCAAAGTCTTTTTTTTTTTCATGTGTGGTCCCTTCAGCTCTGTGACAAGGAAGCCAAAGAGAAGAAGAGAGAAATTTAGGAAAAGGAGGCATCTTTAAAGTTTAGGTACTCAGTCCCTTTGGTTTATGGATGATGAGATGAAAACTCAGATCACTGAATGACGTGCACACGTCACAGCAACATGAGACCAGGAGTTATTCCCTCCAGGTACAACTCTGTTTTTCTCCCTCTGTACCACATGCCTCCTCAGTGCTCTTAGAGTCAGGATGAAGAGAAAGCGGGCTCACAGATTTGGAATATATCTCAGTAGAGCATCTAATTCTAATTTGTCACCTTATAGAATTAAAATCATAATCACACTCTCTCTAAAACAAAATTAACACTCTAGTAAATTTTCTGGAAATCATCTCCAAACTACCCACATAACAATCCTTGTTAGCCTTGCTCTAATTCCCTTGTATAAGAATTTATACTCCTTTCCTGTCTTCAGCTGACCCAGAGAGGATAAATAAAAACTTCACAATACTCATCAAGTGCCCAACAAGTGTGAAAGCTATTATGTTACTGTCTTTTTCCAGACATTTCTCAAAGCGCCTAGTGATTCTCATTCACACACCAAGGCTCCCAGACCTGCTACACTTACAAATCGCTTTACCTCTTTGGCCCTCAGTCTCCTTACCCACAGCACAAAGGGACTGTCCTCTACTTCATCTAACTCAAGGACTCTGGGTCCTACCTCGAGTCGTCCTCCTCTGAAACAAGCATGCTCTGACTGATAACCTGTAATGCAACTTCACATACTGTAAGTCCTAGATTAAAATGTACAGATATGAGTAAGTTTTATGTGTTTTTGCCTTGAAGACTTGGGTTGTATCTGTTACATTACAGATTCCTAACATTTGAATTTTGCATGATCAGTCTTCTATTGTGTCATTACTTTCTCCACCTCCATAAATTATAATGAGCATTTCCTAGCATAATTATCAGGGTCCTCATCTGAGCTTTCAAAAATATACCCATTTGAAACTTGCATGTGCGTCTCAAATCACTTTGTGAATTTATTGCATTCATGACAATTATCTGTAGGGTTTTTTAAAAGTGCAGCATGGCAAAAATGCAAAGGCTATTAAAGACTACACAGTAAAAAATCTCTCTCCCATTCCTGATCCCCAGTCTTTCAGAAAATTCTCCCAGAGCCACTACTGTTACTAGTTTCTTGTACTTGTCTGCAAGTACATATGTACACATACACACCTCCATTCCCAATTTTTGTTTGTGGTTTTATGTACTGGGAGCACATTATACACTGTTGGCCCCACCCACTTCCACTGCCTTTTTCTCTTACTGATACTATATCCTGGATATCATTCCCTATCAGCACAAATTTATCATGTTCTTTTTTCCCCTCTCTATATTGCAGACCTGGGTTCAAATTCCAGCTCCAGGGGCCTGAAAAAGTTCCAGCCTCTGTCTTCTCACCTGTACATTGAGAGTCAGAGCATCTTCTAAGGGAAATGAGTGAGATTCTATCTGTAGAGTGCCAGGCACAAAGCGATGCTCAATACCTGTGACTTGTTAACATTCCTCTCCCTTGTGGGGCTCCTTGGCGGCCTGGACCTTTGCGACAGACGCTGTGGGACTGTAGAATCAGACCAACCCGGTTCAAATCCTGCCCTCAGATTTCTTGTACCAGAGACATGGTATTTCACAGCAGTACACATACATTCCTTTATTAGGCCAGTTTCCTGCTAAGGGATATTTAGGAAGTTTCCAGTCTCTATGATACCAAACACAGCAATAGACCTGCTCGTGCTCTAGAAGTGTTGTTGATCTAATAACATACCAAGGTGGGGACTGAACTTGTGAAATCCTCCTCCAGAGCCCCAGCTTGGTTCACTCATTCAGCATCTCTGCTTTCCTCTTTGAGCCCTTCCAGCCATGCCCTTTCTTTGTCTTCTGTTTCCATTGTCTGCTTGACATGGAAAATGCTCTTGGGTAAGCCTAACAGCTCACTGCTTCAAATGAAGAAAACCACCTTACATAGACGATGACATGATTAACTGTGTGAACTTTAAGCTATCATACAATCTCATCATTATTATGAATTACACTGTAAAGAGTTTGTTGTTCCCAATTCATAGCCTAAAATATCCCAGTGGGGCTAGAGAGTGGTGAGCATGGGATTGGAGGTAAAAATCAGAGAAGAAAAATGATCACTCTGAGGATCAGGAGCACAGCAAGCAGACAGCTCACAACTCCGGGGCGCTCACACTGCTACAGCTGCCCTTGGGGGTCCAGAGATCTGTGCGCAAACAGAGCAAAAGAAATTTGAACGCAGAGGGCACTTTGATTTGCCCACTGCCCTTGTACCTTGTTTATACCGAATCTTCTAGAATAAAGCAAGACTAGTCAATTTCCTTCTGAGCCCCATTCACTGTATTTCAATGACTCGCTCCTTGCATCGCTCTCCAAGGCCACACCTGCTCCATGGAATCATATTGCCCTTTCTAGGTGAAGCTGATGCTATGCTACATGGTAAATATAATTTGAAGACTGACAGGTGGACTTACAGACTGGTCCACACTGTGTATAGAAAGACTTCCTTTTGGTTTAAGAGAAAGAAACTTAAGTATATCAGGCTCCTACATGTGCTCAACATAATGCTCTGCCCATTTCAGACACCATCCCCATAACAGCAACCCACCCCCATCTGACAGACAAAAACACTGAGGCTCAAGCTGAGTAAGTGACTTCCTAACATTGCACAATTAGTACGTGGACTACTTTGGCTGAACCCGGATTTATCAGATGTGGTTCACTAGGTCACACTGCTTAGGTCTGACATGCCAGTCTCTGTTCACATAGCTTGCCTTTCATTTGTCTTCAGAAAATTTTTAAAAATATATCTCTGATTGCCACAAGCCAAATTTGGCTTCTGCTGATATCACATTGGAGGCAGTGTGCCACTCAAAGGAAGTGGTCAACAAGTGATTAGTACTTTCTCAACATTACTATTCCTCAGCAGCCCAGAGCTATGTAGTGCATTAAATGAAATTGTTCTTCACTATATTAAAGCATTTCTCTGTCACGCTTTTGGGCTGTACCCTCTGCAGGTCACTAGTAGATGCCGGTCAGCGGCCTAACACGTGAGTCACTAACGTGAGTCATAGGGTCCAGAGCTGTGTGGCACCTTCATCCCCTGGAGTTGGCCGACTGACCTACTAACTGCAAAGTGCTAGTGCTGGGCATCACGGTGTGCTGAATCCAATTTGGTGATGCTCCAAAGGAATGCAGGAGAAGCCCTCAGTGCCCCCAGCTCGGGTGGATAAGCCATTCACACCAGAGCTGTCCATCAGATGTTCCAAAGAGTAGCCCTCAAGCCATATCTGGTCCTCAGGAATGTTCGATTTAGCACACAGACATTTTCTTTAAAATGAAATTCCCAATATTTAAAATTCTGGAAAGTTTACAAAAATATCCAAATTTCATGCTTCCCTTAACACATTGGAAGATTTGGCAACACTGGGTCCACTCTTCTGCATGGACACAGCTGGCTTGGCCTGAAAAACAGCTATTTGCTGACTGGCACGAACCACCCTCACTTAGAAGTCATTTTCACAACCCCCTGGGCATTGTGTTTGCAGTGCCTTCCACAGATTCAGGGTGGGAACGCCAAAACATCCCCCAATCTTGCTTTTCAGTTCTCTGAAGACTACACTGCAACTACTGATTTCTCTGTTCAGCACTGTGATATCCTTAAGAACTTAAAATGCCGCACCAGACAATCCTAACATTGTCTATCCATTGCAAATGGCTTCCCTCCTTACCTTTCTTACAGCTAAGTACAGGTTACAGGCAAATATTCTGTCTTTACTGCCTACTTCCAGCAAAGACTCTCTTGTGACAGGAACACACCTACATGAGTTGCCAAGACCTTGTCAGAGAAAGGGCTGAACAAATGCACACTTTTCCTTCCTGCCATCTCTCCTGCTACCCTGCCCCCACGCCCCTCGGAGGCACTCAGATTCGCAGGAATGCCCTGGCTGCCTGCCCTGGCGCTGCGCCCTCTGGGTGGACCAGCAGGCAGGCGGGGTGCAGGGCTCCTGCCTCAAGAATGCACTTCCTCATCCGGGTGCCAAGCCCAGCCCTGGAGGATTCTAAACACAATAGCTTTTTAGCTACCAGGACATTTATTATGCCTGGTTGAGAGGTGCAAAAAATGCCTTTTAACTTTTCAGAGAACTGAGATACAGGTCAAGAGGACTTGTCACTGAGTTTGACTGAATTATGTGAGCTTCAGAAGAAATAAAAGAATGTCCTCTAAAGTGACAAGTCATGCACTATAAGTTAAGGACATCAACAAAAAGCAAAGCCTTCTTTTCTAGCACAACTTGTTTTTTATTACATAGAAATGTTGAATGAGGTGAGACTTTATGCTGATAACTCCTGAAACTGTAGTTCCTAATTTTCGTTATAGAAAGAATACTAGAATTCAATCCGTGAAAATTAGTAACTGTCCTTATTCAAGTAAAAAAATAATCTATTTCCACCGTTACTCCAATTTTGCCAAATACAGCACAACCTAATAAACTGGTCTTAAAACCAGCTTTCTATCATTTTAAATCATCAAAATTTTGAAATAAAATTTAAGCAATACAGCAGGGTAATTAAGAAAGGTAATACTTTTGTTTCCCTTTAGTCAATAAAAATATAATTTTTTTCTTAAAAAAAGAGAGCACTTTCCTGCCTGTTCCTTTCCTGCCTGGGCGCCCATGAATGAGTGTCAGTGACAGGGAGCTGCCGAGGAAGAGGGCGGCCCTGGAGCTGGGGGTGTGGAGGAAGAAGTGACAGGGCTTGAGGAGCTACCTGTGGGGTGGAGGGGAAGGGGACAGAGGCCTGGCAGCGCAGTGATCTAGTGACCTGCAGGCACTCCACGGCCCCCACCTCTAGGCAGCAGCCTTCTAAAGGGAGACCAGCAGCGTGGTACCTCTAGACAGGCTTGACCCCGCACAAATGACTCCCAGGCTCACAGCCCCTCCGCTCTCGCACATCCCAGCCTGGCTTCACACAGAGCTGCCCACAGCATCTGCAGCCTGGGGGGCCTGGGGCACTGGGACAAGCTGCACAGCAGGGACTGACGTAGGTGAAGGTACGAGGGCCCTCTTCAAATACTCTGCTTCAAGTTAGAACCTCATCATGATCTTACAAGTAGGGGATGGCTGAGACTGGGTCTCTACCAGCTGGGTTCAGTTAAGGCTCAAAGCAGAGTACATCTGAATCAGAGGAAAAAGAAAATGTGACATTAAAGAAAAAAAACAGAACAATCTCTGCCCCACAACATCGTTCATATGTGCATAACAACCTCCGTGACACCACACCGCTGGCATTTGCTAAGTGGTCTGTCCCCTCACACTCACACCCCCACCCCAACCAGGATAATCACACTGTCAAGGGGAGGGTCACTTCTGGGCCCTCAAACACACTTTTGTGGAACCCACGTTCAAAAAGTCACACTAAAAGTAATTCAAAATCAAAATGAAATGTGAGCACAGCAAACTTGTTTGTCTTAGTTTTTAAACACAGCATTTAATTCTTTTTAGAATAAAAATGATGAAAACACACCATTGTTAGCATATAATAAATTAGCATGAATGAGGCTTAAAGATAACCCTACATTCACTTTAGTTATATTTATAGTCTCCAAAATTTGACACAGCTAAAATATCCAAGAACTTGATTGGTTGAATAAATTAGGTCATGTCTATATATCTATGCAACAGACAATTAAAAGATCTCAAAAAATGGTGCTGTATAAGAAAATCTAAAATGTTATTAGAATATATCCATGATATACAATTAAATAAGAAAATCAGGTTTTAAACATAACTATATCATTTTTGCAGAAAACATAAACAACTAGAAGGCTATATAACCGTGTTAATACTAGGAGAACAGAATTGACTATGAACGATTTTTTCTTTTTTGGAGGGAAGGTTCTACGATTTCGAAATTTTCTAAGAAAAGCATGTATTTTTTTAATAATAAAAGCATAATATATATTGCATTCTTAAAAGATCCCTCTGCTGCTAAGAGGCTGTCCTCAGAGAAGCCTGGGTTGTGTATACACCATGCCCTCCTCCCCTAGAAAAAGGAAGTGTTTTACTACAACAAAAAGGGGTTGGGGGTGGGTGTGGATCAGTCCCAGGTTGCTCTGTGGAAACTGCATGTCACTGCATTGGAAGCCAAGAAAGGAAAAAAGAAAAAACAACCGTTGTCCCTAAATTAATCAGCTTCTAGTATTTGGATTTCCAAGGAGAAAGAGACAGACAGACAGACACACATACACACACACACATACACACACGATGTTACAGAGGCAGATGGTATCATACGAGCATATGAGGAAAATAAAGAACGACATAAGCATGTTGTAAGAAATGTGCGTGTGATTCCTGCATCTCAACTGGAATGAAATGTTGATGTGAAGAAAGGATTTAAAAAGCATTCCTTTTGATATTCTCATTTGGTCTCAGAATAATTTCACGAGGATTTGAAAGTTTGCTTATTAATTATACCACACTGTACTTGACATAAATGGGATTTAAGAGTGCTCATATACCAAGATAAATACAAAATATTAAGATAAAAATATTAAATATTAAGGCAGTTTTTTTGTCCTACACCACCTACTGATTATGCGGTCTTGGCCAAATTATCTTTTTTTTTTAAGTTGAAGCATAGTTGATATACAATAGCATATTGACTTCAAGTATAGAACACAGTGGTCCAACAGTCACACTCATCACTGAATCCTCACCCCTCTAGTGCGGTTACTGTCTGTCAACAATGAGAGACGTCACATGACCAGGTATTCTCCGTGCTGCACTTCCATCCTCACGACCGACTTATACAATGATGGAGATTTTTTTGCCCCTTTATCCTCATCGCCCACATCCATCCCAAACTCCTACCCCATGGTGACCACCAGTCACTTCTCAGCATCTATGAGTCTACTGCTGTTTTGTTCATTTTGCTTTGTTTTGTCTTTAGATTCCACAAAGAAGTGAAATCGTATAGTATTTGTCTTTCTCCACCTGGCTTATTTCACTGAGCATAATGTCCTCTAGGTCCATCCAGGTTGTGGATGCAAATCATGCAAATGACAGGATTTCTTTCTTTTTATAGCTGAATAATATTCCATTGTATATATGTACCACTTCATCTTTATCCATTCATCTATTGATGGAAACATAGGTTGCTTCCATATCTTGGCTACTGAAAATAATGCAGCAATAAACACAGGAATGTATATATCTTTTCAAACCAGGAATTTTGTTTTTGTCAGGTAAATTCTTAGAAGTAGAATTACTGGGTCATATGGTATTTCTATTCTTAGTTGTTTGAGGAAACTCCATACTGCTTTCCATAGTGGCAGCACCAACAATGTAGGAAGGTTCCCTTTTCTACACATCTTCACTAACAGTTGTTATTTCTTATCTTTTGATCAGTGGACATTCTGACTGGTATGAGATGGTATCTCATTGTTGTTTTTAATTGCATTTCCCTAATGATTAGCAATATGGAGCATCTTTCCATGTGCCTGTTGGCTATCTGTATTTCTTTGGAAAAATGTCTGTTCAGGTCCTTCACCATTTTTTAATCAGGTTATTTGTTTTTGTGTTTTTTTGGTATTGAGTCATATGAGTTCTTTACATACTTCAGATGTTAACCCCTTATCAAATAAATCATTTATGAATATATTCTCCCATGTAGGTTCCCTTTTTGTTCTGTTGATGGTGTCCTTTGCTGTACAGAAGCTTTTTAGTTTGATGTAGTCCCACTTGTTCATTATTGCTTCTGTTTCCCTTGCCCCAGGAGATGTGTCCAAAAGAAAATTGCTCATGCTTATGTTCAAGAGATTTTTGCCTATGTTTTCTTCTAAGAGTTTTATGGTTTCATGTCTTAGATTTAGGTCTTTAATCCATTTCAAGTTTAGTTTTATATATGGAGTTAAACAGTAATCCAGTTTTACTCTATTGCATGTACCGTCCAGTCTTTTCAATACCAGTTACTGAAGAGACTGTCTTTTTCTCATTGTGTTTTCATGGCTCCTTTATTGTATATGAATTGGCCATATATTTGTGGGTTTATTTCTGGGCTCCAAATTACCTTTTTAAACCCTACTTTCCTCATGAGCCAAATAGGCATAATGATAATACTTGTCTTACTTTAGAACCATGAGAAACGATTTAATTTCCTCCCAGCCCAGTAAAAGGAGGAGACCTACAGTCAGATCTAATGTGACTTAATAAACAATAAATCAGGTGACATTCTCTAAACCAGGAGCAATACAACAGACTCAAGCGCTTCTTCATAGTCTTGGCATGAGGACTAAGTGAAGTAGCAGATGTCATAATGCTCTGTCAATTGTTGTTAAATGTTCAGCTGTTAATTACTGTTATTAAGAATTCCGTTTACTTTACACAGTGTGGGAAAAAGATCCAGGAGACCTGGGCTCTGGTCCCCGTCCCGCCCCTGTCCAGTTGCTGGGATCATGTCACCCTCATCTGTGTAACAGGAACATAATCTTTGTCCTGCCCTGTCTCACACGGATATGGTGACACTCGAGTGAGACAATATGTGAGAAAAGTCTGCGGAGCATATTAGACAAGGTTGATCTATGAGAAAGGTACAAACTGAAGTTAGTAATGTCACTTTACAGTAAAATTCTGTAAGCTCTGAGCATTGAACATAGATTAAAACTGATTGACGCGGTGGTTTCCTTAAACTAGTGTTCATTCAAAACAAAAAACTCTGAATAACCCAGACATCCATCAACAGGTAAAATTTAACACATACAACAGCTAGAAAAATGAATGTACTTCAGTATACACTACATTAATGATAGAAAGAAGCAAGACAAAGATGAACACATACTTGATTCCCTCATGTAACATTATAAAAACAGGCAAAATACGTTAATTTGTTCAAGGAAGGCCACGTAAATAGTAAAATGATAATAAAAAGTAAAGAAGTATTATCACCAAGTCAGAGGAGGGAGGAGAGGGTGAGGAGGGAGACAGTAGCCATGTGATCAGGCAAGGAAGAGGGCCTCCGGGGCTGCACTCTGTTAAACTGTGTGTGTATGTGCCTACATGTGTATATGTGTAGGAATATGTGTATATATACACAATATACATTGATGTGCACTTATGTATGTAAATTTTATGCACTTTTTTACATGTATATTTCACAATAAAAGAAAGACCAACAGAAACAAAACCAACTGAATTCTGTCCAGATCATGTTTCAACAGTGTCCCTTTTTTAAAATACTTTTTCTAAGAATTTGTTTCAATTCTGACCTCAGATAGATCAGACTAAGAAATTACTCAGTTGAGATTTTAATCCCATCAAAAAGAAAGTTTGTCATTAGACAGGTTATGGTGATTCAGGTTGATTACCTGTCTTCTTACTCATAATTTCTGATTGCTTGATCATTTTCAGGGTCAAATTAAAAATTCTACTATTAACAATAAAAAAATCTACAGGGCTACAGTCACCACCTGAGTCTATCTTACACCAAAAACCTGAAAGGAAATGCAAGGTGACATCACTGACTTACCAGCTGGCTGTGTTTGTGCTATTCTCTTAGGATAAGTCTTACTTCGACTTCTTGCCACATTCTGATCTGGCCGTGGAAGTTGAATAGAAAGATCTCGACTCATCTGTAATGCTGTCCTGCCACTTGAAAAAGCAATATATTTTGGTTAACACAGGTAAAACCACACAGACACAAAATTAAACAACAGCTCATTCAGAATATATGTGAAGTACGGAGAAAAGCAAAACACACAGACTCATACAGGCCATAAATATATAAGGGTTTTCAATTGATTCTCATTGCAATATTAACCAAGGATAGTATTAAATTCTAATAGGAAAGAGGTTAGACAGAAAGATCTTTCAGAGAAACAGGGAAAGGGTTTATTAAGACAGTTACATTTTGATTGAAGTAGAATGATAGACTAGAAGTAGAGTGTGCTGATGGTCTTCAGCTCTACAGCTACATAATAAAGAAATTGTGTTGGGCTAAATTACACAAGGCAATGATTCTACATAAACCAACATGTCCATGTTTTATTCACACAGCAAGTTATAAAGCATCCCCATGGGACCACTTGATGTGAGTTTACTCTGAACTCTGCTATGGCACAAGTAACTACTTATTAGGCCACCTCGCCTGGGCCAGATCAAGTGCCCGGGAAGGGTGAAAGCAAGCCTACGGCCCACACAAAGCTGCTTCTCTCAACAGCCTGTGAGGATTCAACAGAGCAGCTTTCCTCAGGGGTGGACTAACTTTCAAGTAATTTTCTCATGGAATTGTGTACTTCCATTTGCTTGATTTCAGCAACATTCATCTTATTAAAAATTTATTCCACAGCTGCTGAATTTGAGCCAGTGAATGATCCTGGCTTTCACACAGAAAAATATCATTTAGGTACAGAAAAATGCATTTCTAGGCATCTAATCTGATTCACTGCAAGAGCCACCTATGGGAAGAGGAAAAAAAATAAAAGAAAACAAAACAAATCCTATTCAACCTAAATTTATGGCATAAATATTGGTGACTCTATCCCCAAGAGATGAAATGAGATTTGTAAAGCAAAATTCACCCCCTCCAGGGTTCTGTGAACGTTTCCTACCCTTAGTACCCCATCCACCTTTATGTGAAATAAAGAGATGCTTGAAAACACTCAATAAGTGGCTCCTCGTCAGGATACCTGGGGACACCACCTGATGTGAACTACCTCCAGGGTGATGGTGGCGAGTCCCGTCTGCGAGCCCGCCTCACGGTCAGTCACTCACAGGCCCCAGGCCGTGGGGAGGAGAGAGCGTGGGGAGCACACTGTGACCGGTGTTTTTCATTTGAACCTTCATTATTTGTTTAACGGTAATACACAAGGTAAAACAAATAGCAAAATCTCTCTCCTGAAAAGCTAAAAGAAATTCCATAAAGAGAGCAAACTTCCATTATTGTAAGTGGTTTGGAGTATGAAGATAAGTCTACTTACAACAGACTTTCTCTGTTATCAGGAAGACTTGGGTACTGTGTACTTCACTGCACAGAGGAAAAAATATTTGCCCTAAGAATATAACCCAGTATGGGAACCACTGAGGCATTTTATATGAGATTATTCCATTTTTCCTCATGGCTTCTCTCTCAGGGGAAAAGGAAAAATGAGAAAATCATATCATAAGATTAACAAAACTAAGGTCCACAAACATAAACTGATCTGCACAGGCTGCAAGGGACCTTATCCCAGGACTAGAACAAGCTCTCTGACCTCCAGCTGGTCAGTACGGCACAACCAGGTGTGTGGGAGAAAGGAAAGAACATAGGAAACTTGGTTTGAAGTTATAGGCCAAGTGTTTCAAACTGTGGGCTTCATCAGATTGCTTCTAAAATCTCCTGGAGCCTCATTTTCCTCACTGATATGTATCTCCTCTTATTCAGGCTATTTCCTAGCAGAAATATTCTTGTAGAGTATTCTTACTACTTCCTTGAGGCAGAAAGTACCTGACAACAGCAGAGAGTTACAGTGTAAGGAGTAAGAGTTCCCAAGCATGTCTGGTGGCTCTCTGCAGTCACGGGACGGAGCTTTATTCCCATGACCCATCCATCTCCCCGCCTCGCACACTGGGGCACACGCATTCCCATGCTACGATGAGTGCCAGTGCCAGCAGCCCTTCAGCCCTAGAGTTAGGGCACAGTCGGCACCCATGGGGTAGAAGAGATCCTCAAGAGCAGAGACACCTGGGTTCAAATCCCAGTTTTGCCACTTACTGCTTAAGGGTCTTTAGTTCAGTTACTTTACTTTTGGTGGGGGGGGGCTTAAATTTCTCATCTGTATAATAAGGCTATGATATCTCATTCAGCCCGTCATTGAACAGATTAAATAAAGTGACACAGGGGAAAGCACCTGACACAAAGCAGGGCTGGGGCAGATGTCAGGAGAATTTGGTTTCTCATGCACTCCTTAAGAAATGTGGAGAGCTCCTGTGATTCCAGTCCTATAAGAAGTTCAGCTGGGTTCCCGGGGGGTTTCTCAGGTCTAATCCCCATTTCTGAAGTATAAATTCTACACAATTCAATGATTTATCAAAATGAGTTCCCTACAAACTGAACAACAGGCCAAGGTAAGGTTACCATTTAAGGGACTAAGAGAAAGCGTTATCAGTGTATAACAAAATACTTAATCAATCTTGATTTCAGATGAATGCTATCTGATAATAAAACAACAAAGAATTAGCTTGCCGGATTTCAGCCCAGCCTTTCCCCACAAATTTAATTTTGAATTTTTTGAAGGATTGGCTTCACATATCACTAAAAATGTCTAGTTTTTCCCTTAAGTAATGTTTAGTTTTTCTAAGAGAAGTTGGAATCTCTTGGTATTCTGCAGGCCCTAAGATGCAGAGAATTTTGTCTTCCTCCATGTGGATAAAGTGAAGGTTCCTATGGCCTGGGTTCTCACCTGGCCCTGGTTGACTGGCTCACTACACACGTGTGGGCAATACATTGTTACTGACTCTATATAAAGAGCTCTGCCCAATGCTCTGGACAAAATGGTGGCAGGGCTGCAAGGCTGCAGGAGAACAAAGACGAGACTGGAGTGGTGGCAGCACCGAGGACAGAGACTGAGACGGCTGCGGGGGCAGAGAGGCCCAGAGGCAGAGACGGGCTTGCAGCATGCAGACTCACTCTGAGTTGACAGGATTCTAGTGATTGACCTGCCATGTGGGAATAAAGTTGGGTATAAACCCTTTCACCCCAAGAATATTCCATTGTCATTTTTCAGTCTCATTGAATCCATAGTGAACTTGT
Organism: Phataginus tricuspis; assembly: GCA_029783875.1. NCBI lineage: Eukaryota > Metazoa > Chordata > Mammalia > Pholidota > Manidae > Phataginus > Phataginus tricuspis. The sequence goes on along the minus strand of JAQQAC010009165.1, from coordinate 1,147,926 downwards.
CCGGGGCTGAAACCCACTGACAAGACACTCCATCACATACATCTACACACACACACCCATTATAAACACATACACAGCTATATGCACACAAATACATATAGACACCACATTCACACATCACAGCCACTTGTTCTACTGTTCTTTAATCCCCATGTTCTAAGAGCCCGCAGGGTAGAGGAGGGGGCTGTCTGTATTCCCAGAGCTCTGCTTTCATTGCATGATCCCACCAGTCAAAAAGGAGTAGACATATGATGTTTGTTAAAGGCTGGTTGTTTCCCTCTTTCAGCAATTAACAATCCCTGTGCTGGCTGACTACCCAGCAGTCAGAAGCTCGTCCCTGCCTAAGCCTAGCTCTTAGCAGCGGGATGACACATCATCCCTACAGGGGTGGTGGAACAGTAGCGCTTTCTACACACAGACATGGAGATTCAGGTTTCATTAAAACTTACAAGGCAGTTAACACCAGTCACAAAATTAGAACAGATTTAGCACAGCTTCGAATTCTGCAAAGGTTACCTTTAATTACTTTTGTGGAAGAAGTTATATTTAATATGCAAAATCCAATAACTTTTGAATAATTCTCAATAGCCAGAGCATTTGCATTTCAATAAATTTGAGAAATCCGGTATGGGTAAATTTGTGGACACCAACTACAGCATATGTTAAACAGCATAATTACAATTTTAGTAGTATGAACATTAAGACAGATGGCTTTTCACTAACTTCATTTTGGTGACGAAGAGATAGATTTAAACATTCTCTCTATAACCCTCAAAATATTTTATGCCCCAACTGGAAGAACAGCTCAAATACTGACTATTAGCTGTTCTCATTCTTTCTCATTTAAACTCCTGATAATTTTTCACTGTCTGGGGAAGAACCTTGGTAACCCAAAGGTTAAATTTTTAGGTTTTTTTATTTTAATTCATCAAGTGAGCAAATAGCCAAGTGAATAATATGCAAAGATTAAAGCACTGCACATTTAATATTAATCACTCTTTTACTGATTATCCCTGGCTTCAAATTCAAGACAAAAAAAAAAGTAGGTTATAAAAGAGGAATTAAAATTAGGCAAACACTTGACTCAGCTTCATTTTAAGTCTCCTAGGTAAGGATTTCACTCAGTGATGTCCTAAAGAACTGACAGAACAGTGTCACACCTCCTGAGTGGCATTTCTGCACCCTGCTTGGTTTTTAAGGGGTGGGGGACTTGCCTCCTGCCTGCATAACATTGTAGCTCTCTGAAGGCAGAGGTGGCTAGATCTGACTCTGTATCTCTGGGCACCCAATACCATGCCTTGCACACAATAGGCTCTCCACTTAACAGAACAAAATTAAAACAAAACAAATTCTTTTTCAAAACATATCAGGCTTCTAATTTTAATGCTGGTATGAGAAAGACACAAAAGCACCTGCCTGGTTGCACTACAATCAGGCTTTCCCTGTAACATGCTAAGAGTTTGTCTAATTTAAAGCACAGGCTCTGGAGATGGAATGTCGGGGTGGAAGCCACTTTATTGCTTTCTAGCTGGGTTACCTTGAGAAGTGACTTGGCTTCTCTGAGCCTTAGTTTCCTCACATATTAATGAGGATAACATTAAGAAGAATACAATGATTAAAAGAAGCAATAAATAGAAAACATTTAGCACAAACTTGGCACTTAATAACTGCTGAGTAAATCTTAGATACAATTGCTAGCATTACTACATATAAGCTTCACGTGGCAGGAAACATGATTTGATCCACTATATAAAGCATACATTTTGTTATAACAGTGGAATCAACTGAATGTCCTAAGAACAGCAATCAACTACTATTCAGAATAGCTATTTTGTTTCATAATCACAATATAATTAGAAATAAATGTAATTGTATCAAGATGAATTTCTTCAGAGAATAAGCTACACCATATTGTAAAAGCCCTAAACCTAACATAGCTAATGCAGCATTAAATATACTTAAACATGGAAAATCATCTTTGTCAAGAAAGTTTTAATAAACTGCTATGATTTGAAAGTCATTGGCACTGTGGAAAAATCAGAAAAAAAGATTTAATCACAAACTTTACATGCACATATGTAGACAGCTGAATTAAATATTTATTTACGCACACACACACACACACACACACACACACCAAAGGAAAAAACTGCCATTTACCTATAGCGGTGCTTGTAACTCATGGATCCAAACTTGCTGAGTTTTCTTGACAATGAATTCGATTCATTTTCTGGCATTCTAATGCATTTTTTTTAAAAGAAAATTAAAGACTCATAAATACAGATGTTTATGCAACACCTGAGCAAAAGCTATGTAGAAAATAGTGCAATATTTTTTAACAGTGAGTGGAAATATTTTATTTATTCTATGTATTGCAGGAAATAGTTATTTTAAGCTAATATTTGAAACAACCACATCCTAGGATTTTATATGTATATCAAAATACCCATACTTGCTGAAAACTATTACATACATTATATGCCTTAGAAGCTTTAGTTGTGAATCAACTTATTTTCACTACTAAAATCATTTTGGAAATTTTGACAAATCATTCTCACTCTGTTGATTCATCCATGCCAGAGTTCTCATGGCAGTCAATCGTATCTGCTGTGGTGGGTCACTCCCCTCTGTACAATGAACTCCAGTGCTTCCACTCCAGGATACCTTCAGCAGACCTCCCTGGGCAGCTCCTGTCCCAGCCCCGCTGAGCCGGAGGCAATGTCTCAGACTGTCGAGGCCATACCCCACCTCCTAATCCAAGCTCAGTAAAGGACATTGGTCATTTTTTAAGACTATTTCTCCAACATCATACTATTTGGGGAAATTGTTCCTTGCAAATCAAATAGGAATAACAAGAAGAGTTAATCTAGTTTTAAATTTAAAAAAAAAATGAAGCTTACCGTATTCCCTGATAAAATTTAGTTTTACCTATACACCAGAAGGATATGAAACAAAAAGTGTCCCCACAATCCAATGTTCAATTCTCTACCTCCTCTCACTTGACCTCCCAGGAGCGCACAGTGCAGCTGCCAGCTACTTATTAACAATGACATTTTCCTCCCTCATTTCCTACTTTCCCACACACTCTACTGGTTCCTCCTTCTCATACTTTTCACTGGCTTTTCCTGTTCCCTAAATGCTGGGAAGGTCTAGCTCAGTCCTTGGCTTTCCGCTTCTCTCTCTTCACATTTTCCATCAGTGACCTCATCCAGTCTCCTTTGTCTTAAATACCCACTAAATTTACATGGTCAACATTGGTCTTTCCAGTAAGCCTTGTACATCCAGCTGCCTATGCCACATCTCCACTTAGATGGCAAACAGGCAGTGTAACTTTAGTGTGTATGTCCACAGCAGAACATTTAATTTCCACCAAGAACAAAGCTGCACTTTTTGCATAAACCTAAGAAAAAGTTGTCCTTGACCCTTTCTTATAGTATGAGCAAAGAAGATGTTTACGTGTATGTGTTCGTGTGTATGTGTGTGTTTCTAGGAATACGATCCAGAGAATTAGGTGGCTGAAGAAAAAAAAAAAACATCAAGAGAAACACTTCTAAGTTTCTACTTGTAGACAGAACAGAATTGTTATTATAAAAACAAATGTAATTTTCATTTATTAGGACAATGAACAAAACTCTCACAATAACATACCTAAAAAATGTATGATGTTCTACACTACACTTCCAAAGATGCTTGCAAGCAGTTTTACTTCGAGCTTCAAAAAAGAATGAGGTTTCATTGCACTGAGAGAGAAAGAAAGAGAAAATATGAATTACTGACCATAACATTCTTCAGATGACAGCCACCCTCTAGGTACTAAAGATTCAAGTAACCAGAGGAATTATTGTTAACATATAAAATAAAAAATAATTATCTCTTGGTAACTAATTCGCTTTAAACTACCTTCAATCAGATAAAATGACCAAAGCTCCACGTCCATCTTCGTGCCGTCACCTTTAGTACCTACTCGCCATCAGCCTGTGACCATGCATAGCTGGGCTGATGGCCCAGAGGTTCTGCCGACTCCTCTGTTATAAACGGGCACCAAACAGGAAAAACACTGACGGTGTGGAAATCAACTCTCAATAAAAAGAAGAAGCCCGTAAATGTAGTTCTTAACTGTATTACTTTCAGCAATGTTCAAGCCACACCTTAAACGGATGTCTAAAGAATCCCAAGAGGGGCCACTGGGAGGAGCGGCCTGGGCAATGTAAGTAATGCCTCTGATTCTGAGTTTCTCCATTCTACGTGAAGTTATTGGGCGAATTAAATTAAACGGTATGGCAGATGTAAAGTATCATACAATAGGTATACAATAAACTTAAACTGTTCCTTTAATCTAGTAATTACTTAATTATCTACATTTGGTGCATAAGAAACAAAGGCAATATGAAAGGTAATTCTAATTGTGCAGAAGATAGTATTCATTTTTCAACTGACTGGATAGTAAACCAAACAAAATATAACATAAGTACTAAAATAATACACCATAAACTCTGTGATGTTATATAGTTGATAATTTAGTTTCAAATAAAAACCAAATGCAGAAATGCCCCTGGAATGAGAAATGCCGCTATAGATTTATAAACACAAAATTGTCAATGTAGAGGAGTAATTGAAATGATTTTCCCTTCCCACCTCAACCTTCAACAAGAACAGAACATTCGTATACATGAAATTTCTCCCAAGTCCATCTGGAATAAGGCTGCCCAATTTAGGAGCTGATTTATAAAATGAAAGGGTGTGATGACAACAGAGCCAATACATGCATGTTACAGCAAGGCCACCTGTTAATTCCAAAACCTTGTGAAGTAAAAGAAGGAACTAAGGACAAGTCCCAGGGTTATGGAGTGGGTGCTGCTAAGTAATAAAATATATCAAGTGGGGGAAAAGTGGGGATTGGATAACAAGGTATGAGTATTTTGATATTATATATGCATAAATCCATAGAGAAAATAAAATTACATATAATTGTAATATAATGGACAAGTTCAGACTATTTTGATTTTGAGGTACCCATGGAATTGGAAACTAAACAAAGCCAGTGCAGGGCTGAGGAAAGAGGTCCTATCAGCGGGCACAGGTGATTTCACCCAAGTGGAACAGAGACTGCTCAGGGAGACACCACGAATGGATAAAGGTGGAATCAGTCAAGATGCTCATGAAGGTGGAATGAGAGATCAAAACAGGCCAGGAAGCAATGGTGTCAGAGAGGCTGAGAGGACAGCGCAAGTCTCCAGTGACCTAAAAAGGTCAAAAGGGTTTGAAAGGAGGTGACTGCATTTCAAGGTAAGAAATCTTCAGTGACTTGCATGAAAGGGGTAGGGATTACAGAATTAGAGACTAGGAAGAAAAGTTGCTGAGTAGAGAAAGTGTTTCCCTCATAAACAGTAGAAACTTGGGGGAGGTAGGGGATTAGGGTTTAGGGGAAATACAGAAGATCCTTGAGGGCAAGGTGGGCAACCAAGCTCCTGTCAGGAGAGGGGAATTCTTAGAGGGAAACTTTTTCTTTTTACTTTTCTTTTTTAAATATATAATATATACACATGGTATAAACACCAAAAGTTACCAAAGTGTAGGACAATGATAACTAAATCTCCCTCCCACCACTGTCCCCAAATCCCCTCCCTCAAGGTAGCCACTATGAAAAGTTTTGTATATGACAGATGGATGTTTTTAAGATCACTGGATTATCCAAAAATATAAGGCACAGGTCATTTTAAAATAATTTTGCTTGTGGTTGCACTGCATCAGGATAAATGATTATGAGTACAGGACAGGATGACTCCCACTCGCACACGCTCAGCGTCTGTGCCCCATCTCCCCGTGCCTTTCAACCACTGGCACACTGAGTGTGGCAGGACATGCGAGCATTGTCACCAACAAGAAATGGTGGCTGGTGGTGACTACGCTGTGACCCACTTAACATTTTAGCAAGAACTTTCAGAGATAAGAGGGAATTTACATACCTAAATCAAGTTTCCAAAAAACTATTTAATTACCTATAATCCAGATCTCCAAAAGTGGAGGAGAAACAAAAAAGCACTCAATCTTAAAAATCTCAAACATTTCTTCAATTGGTTTTCACTTTATTCTTCACATAAACATCTATATTCTTTTGCTTTTCAAATAGAGATCTAGATATCTAATTTTTAATATATTTTTTAAACTACCATCACCTAATGAAAGGGTAAATGGTATTTAAGAACCAGCCAGAATTGCATTCTCTCAAGTTTCCTTGGGTACAAATTTGTAACAGGAACAAATGAGCTTCCCACAGGCCTCCTAATTACTCCCACCATGTGCAAATAACAACTATTGCTCTCCATAAATATAGGGCTTAAAACCAGCTGCCTGGTTTTTTTTTAATATATATAATTTTAAAATTGAAACATAGTTTATATACAATATTATATTGGTTTGACATAAACAACTTAGTGATTCACTGTATATCCAGCTGCCTATTTTTTACCCCATTAGTAGAATGACCCAAATGCTAAAAGGAGGGTCAACATAACTAAAAAAGGAGACAGTATTCTGCATAAAGTCTGTGAATTTTTACCAAGTACAGTAACTGCTGGCATGAATGTAACTGACACTGAATGTCAAATGTCTCTTTCTTTCTGCCATTCTCCTACTTACTAAGCCTTTTTGCACTAGACGCAATCAGCACTTTTCCATTCATTCATACTGACTACTAAAGTACTTCATCCAAGCATCCAGCGCTTGCTTTTGGCAAAATTACTCCAGCTCCTTCATAGCTTTGGTCCATTCATGCCAGAAGGAAAGCTATGATCTGAATCTATTCCCTTTTTTCTATAAACTGATAAAGCTTAAATCACCTGTAACTGAGATGTCACGTACGGGCTTCACTGTGCCATGGATCTCTGGTAAATTTAGCTCCAACTTTTAATTCCACCATTTGTAAGAATCAGGACGTGAATCATGTCAATGAATACCCAACCTAACCCCCTGTGGTCTACTTTGTCCCTTTTGCCATCTGACAGGGTCTTGGAGGGGCTCATACACTGTAAGCTGCCCGGCAGCCTTTTCTGCCGTGGCGAGCTCAAGCCTCGCTGCCTCTCCCAAGGCAGACTCTCCCGGCTACACACAGCCCACACCCCAGCAGGTCCTCCTGGAAGCAGCCACAGCTGGACAGTCTGCCTTCACCGGCCTCCCTAGAATTATGGGGATGCACATTTTCTCAATCCTATTACTACATATTTGTCTGACCTCCAAAGTCACTAGAAGTAACCTAAGACACACGACATAGGTCAAATGTTTGAGTAAAAGAGATTAATACCCAAGAAAAGTAAAATGCAATTATTATATAAATATTGGAAAGGAAGGTTTCCTATCAATGATCCACAGAGGTAGAAGAGAGGAGAAAGTGAGAAGATTACAAGTCTAAAGCATTGTAGGATTTTTTTAACAGTCAATCTCGACAAGATTTATATATACTGGCAGTTGTTAACCTACCTCAGGGACTAAGGGCAAACAGAATCATCAGAGGGCTGAGGGCAAATGACTGAAATGACTTAATTACTGATAAGGCAAAGGAAGGCAAGTGGTGGAACTGAAAAAAGGTTATTCTTCAACTGAAACATATACTGAAGAGATATCATAAAATTTTAAGTATCTTGAAAATTTTTATCTTCGTAAGTGGTGAGATTAAATGATGGCAGTTTAAAAATTGAACCACATTTGTGTATGTGAGCGAGGGTACTTTCCCCTTATTCTCCATTTTCCTCTCTTCTAGGCATCCCAGGTTCAAACCTAAATAAAGAAAGAATCCAGAGCCAGTCCTGCACAAAATATTTACCAACCTTGTCATTATTTGGAAAGGGAAGTTAGGAGGGACTTTTAAAACAGAGTATAATAGTATCTTATTCTTTCAAGCCTTTTCTTTACATAGTGTTCCCTAAAGAGTGTGTCATATATCAGTGTCCCATGATATGAGCATAAAAGAGTTCTATGGTCAAATAAGTTCAGGAAACAGTGGGTTAAACACTAAGATCTGTTACTGAGCTTGTGTGATGTCAATCTCCAAGGAAAGGTCATTGGTGAGTCCCTAATTTATTCAAACAAAGAACTTTCTTTCAAGGATGTGTCTTCAGTATTCTGATTTAGAAAATATTACACTACACATAAACAATCCTACACACACACCTTTTTTTTTGTATTTCTTTTTGAAATGCATGGAATATGGTTTGAATTAAAAATCACTGTGCATTTCCACAGAGTACCTGGAGAATAAAATTAAGTTCCATTCCTGCATATATGGTATTTTGTACACTAAAAGATCAAGACTAGCAAAAATATTCAGTATTCCTCTGTCGTCTGTGCGAGTTATATTCCAAAATACATACTAAATGTGAAACACCTTTTTACCTCTTTTACAGATTAAATTGATGGCTTGATGAATAAATTGTACATAACTCCTTCCAGTTCACAGGAACATAAATTATAGAATTGGAAAGGATGTGCTTGATTGTTTTGTTCCTCCTTTTTTTCCTTGTCCTCACAAAAATTTGAAAGAGAAAACACAAGCCAACTCATTACAGAATATTTACATCATGTTTCGGTAAACTTTGAAAGTTATTTTGTATTTGAAAAAATTCACAGACTCAAACACAGGGCTTCAGATAGTTTGCTTTTGTTACTGTTTTAATTTTATTTTTCATCTTTTCTTCATCAGCTGTTCAAACTGTAGCATTTATTAAACTGTCAGCAATTCTCTTATACTTAGACTTCATTTTTAAATGATAATCTTTATTTCCAGTCTTACAAATGTTAAAAAAAATTTTATTAATAAATGTTATGAAGTTTGTTAAAATGAAGGTATACCTGTCAAGATCTACTGATACTAATATACAAAATAAAATTTTTAAAGCAGAATTTAAAAATTCCTTCCAAATAAATTTTCCCTGTGTTTTCATTATGGAGAAAATCAACAAACATACTAACAAGGAAAGCAAAGGAAAATGTATGGTTTTGGAAGACCTGGGTCCCCCTTCCTGCCTGGGCCCAAGCTGTTCAACAGTTTAGCCTGATCCAGAGAATGGTGCTCCAAGAGCCCTTTCCTGGGCAAAACTGCAGTAGCTCTAAGTGGCCTGAGGCCAAGACAGTTCCAACTCAGAGGCGTGTACCAAGTGCCTATTACAAGTCCAACTTTGTCCCAGTGCTTTCAACCTCACCCTGTAAGACAGATTTTATCATCCTCAGTTTATAGATAAGACAATGTAGGTTAAATGTTGTTCAGTGAATTGTCCCAGGTCAGGTAAGTGGGAGACCTGGACTTAAATCATGCTATCCCACCCAAGTCTAGTAGTCCCTCACTGAATCGGAAAGACTAAGCCAAACTATTGTGTGGCACTGGATCCAAATATTACTGACACAGCCACACTTAGGAATTCTTAGGGGAAAACATTACATCTGTAGTTTCAGGTATGCTTATGTATTATAGGTGGAAATGCAAAGCGGCACAAAAAATCTGAGGTCAGGGAGGATATGGCCATAGCTAATAAAATTACACGTGTGCTTACACTTTGGCCGAGCAATCCCATCCCTGGGAATTTACCCCACAGATACCCTTCCCACAAAATAAAATACATATGCACAAGGAAAATTTATCATTGCAAACTACTGAAAACTACCGAAATGTCCCAGCATGAGAGATTGGTTGAGTAAACTATGGTACATACACCCAATGGAGTATTATGCAGCTGCACAAAAGAAAAAGAAAGCTCTCAATGAACTGATAGGGAGAGATTTCTAGGATGTATTACCAAGAGAAAGGGAAAAAAATACAAAAGCATATACAGTATATCACCTGTTAGGCAAGAGAGAAGGAAAATGGTTAAAAATGCTTATCTTTATAAAATAGAAACACTGGGAGGACAAACCTTAAAACACTGAAGTTGGTTACCTGCAGGAAGGGTGGGGGAGCAGGACTGAAATGCTAGTGATACTTCTCTGTGCCTTTTTGTACTGTTTTGACTTACAGAAGGACGTAAACATACATCTTCAAAAAATAAAATCAAATAAATAAGGCTATAAAGGGGGGAACCTATAACTGAAAGCAACTGATGTAAACTTAACTAGGTCTCAAGTAAGTACCATAACCACAGTATATTTGCTCGACTATCTGCCCAATCTCGGCAAAGTGCTATACATGAATGAAAGAACTCCAAATAACTCTCAATTTTAGTGGTTTGGCGAAAGCAATTCTGAAACAATTTGAGATGAATTTTATTTTATTTTTTCTTCTTCATGATTTTTTTAATTGAGATACATCCAATAACTTTTTTTAATTGGAGGTGTATTATAGAATTGAGCGAATGAGCATGTGTTACTGTTGTTGGGAGCCAGGGTTCTCAGGACACACAAATATGAGATGAGGGTTGGGACTTGGAGGTATGGTATGAACTTATGATTTCTAAAGTGAGTAAGCATGCTTATATGCACATGTACATACATATTTATATCTGTATGTACGTGTGTATGCATGCATGTATTTCCTAGCTTTGTCCTCTAAAAAGGCTACGAAGCAAAGTCACCTGAACAGCAGCACCACACCAAACACATAGATCTCGAGCCTTCCCCACTGAAATGAACCAGGGATCCTTGGAGAAATGGCTGGTAACGGGGAGGTGTGCGGGAAGTACAAGATGTACTTGAAACACCATATTGTACCAAAAAGGAAGAATGTGACAAAAAAAATGATGGGGGCAGATCAAAAGGGGACAGGAGCTAGATTAAGGGGGCACCCACTCTATGATAGCTTGAACACGGAAATAGTTTGGTACAGCAGTGTATTACAAACTACTTGAAAATAAAAAGAAAAGAGTCCATGCAAATAACAGATAAATAAATAAGAGAGAGAGAAGGCGGGGCCCTTGTTTACAGTGGGACCCCCAGGGTTGACTAACAAATGTGGAGGGGGTGGGAGAGCTAGCAAATCAGCATCTTGCAAGCACCACAGTAAAAGATTGGATCAGGCAAGAATCCTCAACGAATGCTAGATCTACAGGGAAATGGTGAAGAGCAGGGTATTTGCGTGAATTAACATGCCTCTCCACAGATTACTTATTCATTGCAAAGGAAAAAAAAAACACAGTAATTATACAGTGGAAAATTGGGCAACTGGATGGGTCAACTTGGCTAATAAGAGACAGAGTCCTGCACCTGCAAGTGTGACACCCTGGGGAGGACACCTCTTCACCTCGGCAGCTTCCCAGCTGAGAATGTCAAACCTCTCAGTGTATCACAAGGAAGCATCAGACAAATATGATATGAGAAGCCTTTTACTTTTAAACAGTGCGGTAGAACTATGTTCTTCAAAAATGTCAACTCATAGAAAACAAAAATGCTACAAAAATGTTCCATATTAAAAAAAAAAAGGCTAATTGGATTCTATACTGGAAGGGGACAATGCTATAAAGGACAACAAAACTGGAATATAGAAAGCAGATGATGGACCTGTTATATGAACATAAACTTATGAGGTTGACAACTGTACTGTGATGACATCAGAGAACATCCCTATTCTTGGGAATACACACTCAGGTATGTAGAGATACATGACACATGAAACTTACTCCCGAATCGTTCAGAAAAGAAGTGTGTGTTGTGTATAGATTGATAACAAATGGAAAAGGGAATGGAGTAAAATGTTAAGTGAATGTGAGTAACAACAGGTAACCAAGTTCTTTGTAGTATTTTAACTTTTGCAACTTTTTGCAAATATGGAATTATTTTCAAATAGGGAAATTTTTTTTTAGTCTGTAATTCCATTGAAAATATGGAAGGAACCTCTAGCTTCCATAAGAGGCCTCTGGCTTGTTGATGGTGCCAACTCCTGGCCATCACCACTTCCCGCGTCCCCTCCGCAAAGCGTGCCTGAGAGTCCAGCCAAGTGGGCCTCAGGACTCATGGTCAGACTCGCCCGGAGCCTTTTGGTCCTACGTCCTGTCACGCCGGCCAAGTTTAGCTGAGGTTAGTTTCATGATGCATTACATGTAAAAGTAATCAGAGTGTCATTTTTTTCATTTATTCAACAAATGTGCTTAGCACATGCCAACTTCTGGACCCACTGCTGGGGACTGCACTCTCCCATTTGATGAAACCAAGAAATCTGGATATGATCCTAAACTCCTATTTCTCACAAAAACTTTCAATGTGCTACCATGAGAAGCAATTGTACCCCTTAAAGGCCTCCCAAATCTGCCCACTTCTCTCCATCTCCGGGGTGAATGTCCTCTCCATCTGCTCTTGACCCAGCCTGCAGTCTCCTAACTTTGCCTCTGTTCTCATCTCCACATTCCGTCCTGCAGCCAGAGCACGCCTTCAGAAATGTCAACCTGGTCACAACAGATGAAGCCAGGGCTTGAGGCCTGCCTTTCCCTAGTCCTCAAGTTCATCATCCCAAGCACATGCACACAGTTGAGAAGGGCCCTCTCCCAGGAAAGGTGAGACTGAACTATGGTGGCCTGGGAACCCTCTCACTTCCCCTAGGGCTTCTACCCCCATCACCAGGGAAGACAGGCAGGCTTTAGTGGCTTCGTTCCCTTCTGACACTCACAGCCTCTCCACCTGTGTCTGCCTGAATCCACTGGACCCAATCTTATTATGCTCCCTATCTCTGTTCATGTCAATCACCCCCAAAGAGGTTCAGCACGTCCCGTCTATGCCCCTCTCCCACTACTACCCAACTCCTGACACTCTTCTGTCAGGCCCTCTGGAATTTCTGGCCTGTCACCAGCAAAATCCCCTAGCCCCCCAGTCTGCTCTACACGCCTTCCTCTCTGGTGCCAGTGGGGACCTCCCGGCTCTCCCCTGGGGCCCTGCCTCAATGGAAGTCCTCCTCACTGTTCTCATATCGCTGGGCCTGAAAATGGGGGAGAATCCTTGTGGCTCCTCATTGCTACTTTCAGAACATTCTCTCTCCTTCCCCCTAAAACTCCCAACTTTGAATCTCATCGGGTTATGCCCCCTGCAGTCTGTATGGTGGCTGCCGTCCTTAAATCACCTCCCTCACATATCGCACTGCTGCAGTCATGGTCACTCCTTCCAGTACTACTGTCATGTTAGTGACTGGAGATCTCAATAGATGAATAATAGAAATGATCTCTGCAGTGCCCAGAGGTCTCAGCTCCTTGAACTCTCCTCTGAAGCTGCTGTCTTCCTCAGGATCCCAGCCGCTCGCTCCAGCGCTCATGGCTCTAGACTACGGTTTCTCAGCTCAGCACTATCGACATATGTGGGGGGCCGTCCTGTCCAATTGACAACATACTGTAAGGTGTTTGGCAGCGTACCCAGCCTCTTCCCTCCAGAGGCCAGTAGCATCCCTACCCCACCAAGAATGTCAATGACCAAAAATGTCTCTCAATGTTGCCAAATGTCCCAGAGGTGAGGGGCAAACGCCCCCTGTTGAGGAGCACTGCCCGAGAACCTCCCGTTTACAGTAACTGAAGCCCCTCCATCGTCTCAGTGCCTAGCCCCCGACTTGGTGCCCACCACCCTCCCTCCCCAGCTCACTCGCTGTGGTACGCCACCCAGAACAATCTCTCAGCTGCACCAGGACCTCCACCCACAGACCCTGCCGCTCTGCCACTCCGTGCTCTCCTCCTTACCCAGTTTCATTCCCACGGTGAATCCCTGTAACTGCCCCCAGCCTCACAGAGCTGCCTCACCTTCTCTCCCCATTACTCCCTTCACCGAACCAACGCCCCGCTGCCCCGCGCCAGCCCCAGCGCCGCGGAATGCGGCTGGGGAAAAGCGCGCTGTGAGAGGGCTCCCTTTCAGTCCATGACCCTGCCTCCTGCCAAGCTGCCACATGATATTGGCAAACCGCACGTCACCCTGATCACAACAGGTGAAGCCAGCGCTGCAAAACTACTATTACGGAATAGTACCTTTCTCTTGCTTCAGACCCCCGACCCCTCCTCCCGACATCAGTCTCAGTTGGTGACCTCGCTACTAGTTCCCTCAGAAGTAAAAGCAAAATAATCATAGGAGAACCACCCACTTATCCTAGTCTATATTTCCATGCTGTCTTCTTACCTGCTAACCACAGAAAAACTGTCCTGGCTGCCCTCTAAAACCAGTCCCTCCATGTATACACTAGATGTCATCCCTGGTCACCTGCTCAAGAACCATGAGTCCAGTGGTTCTCTCTCTCTCCCACATCACCAAGTTTTCATCACATATTGAATCATTCTCATCAAAGTATAAATGTGCTATTATTTATTTCAACCTGAAAAAATTTTAAAAACCTCTTCTTGACTCACTTTCCCCATCAGCTATCTTCCCATTTGTCCCTCTTCCTGCTAAAGCTCCTCCTGAGTGGCCTACACTCACCATCTCTAATTCCACTTCTCCTATTACTTCTTTTGTTTTTTCTCTTAATGTGCATCAATTCAGGTGTTCATTCTCCTATGAATACATCTCTGGGTTATTTTTTCTTCTTTCATGTAAGTGCTGCATTGAAAACACAAATCCCCTGTGATTCTCTAGGGTATACAGACCTAAGAGTAGAACTGCTGGGGTAAAGCTCATTTTCCAACCCACTTGAAAAAGCTCTTATCAATGACCTCCTACATTTCTGAGTCCAGTGGTCAGTTCTCTGTTCCTATTTGATATAATTTGACAAATGACAGCATCATTTGACACTTACTTAATATATGACTTTTACTTGCAAAGTTGAGGATAATTCATATTCTTTCTACCTCATGCTGTTCCTTCTCAGCCTCCTGGTCCTTCCCCTTCTCTTCTCACTTACCTTCATTCCCCTAGTGACCACGTGCAGTTTCATGGCTCTGAACACCAGGATATCCCAATGATTTTCTGCCAAATCCAAATATTCTGCCCTGACTTTGGTCATAAGCTCCAGACTCATACAATCCATTTATTAAATGCCTCCACTTAACTCGACAATGTTAGCAATGGGACCTCTGATCTTTCCCACAAGCCTGCTCTTCACACAGCCTTCCCCTGCCTCACTCGAGGGCAGCTCGGTCTTCCTGCCCTTCAGGCCAAACACCTGGAAATCACCAGGGCTCCTCTCTCTTGTGCCCCCCACATCCACAAAACCATGCGGCTAACTCCAGACTACAACACCTCTCAGCACTTGGGATGTTATATTAGCCTGAGTCGCTGTCATCTGGATTTTTGAAATAAGCATTAGTTATTGGATGAATGAAGAAGCAATAATAATCTTTGCTCTCAAGGCATTCAGTGAAAAAAAAGCAATCATTTGATTATAGACTTAAAAAAATTTAAGCCCCTGGTAATAAACATGTATTGGCTTAAAACCAATAGCTAACATATAAAGGGTGAAAAAAAGTGGTATTCTCATTAAATCAGAAACCAATGAGAATGCCCTATATTGCTAGATCACTTAACACTCTTCTAGAAGTTCTGACCAACACTATAAAATATGAAACATTAAAAACAGAAATTAGGAAGAAATTATTTTTATTTGTAAGTGACATAATTATATGTCTAAGAAAATTATAAGAATCAAATTAAGAACTCTTAGCTAGAACCCAAGAACTCAGTGAAATGGCCAGATTTGAGATAAACATAAAATTCTATAGATTTCACTTCTGTCAGCAAAGCCAGTCATAAGATATAACAGGAGGACAAAAATTGATCCACAATATTAAGGGAAAAAAAGTAAACACAGAAAAATAAAAAACATATTATTAAATACCATGTAGGAACATATAAAATATGAACAAATAAAGCAAAAGGAGAAATGCTTAGAATGTGATATTAAGTATAAAACCTGTGTATAGAACCACATGGGGATGATATAAATACATGAATATATACACAGATTAGACATTTACTCTAACAGAACAAAATCTGAAAGGGATTGTTCCAAAATAACAATCATTACCTCTTAATTTTAATAGGTAATTTTAATTTTCTTTATACTGAATTTCCCAAATTTTCTACCATCATCACATAGGAGCTTTATATGAAAAGTTTTGGTTTTCTGCAAGGTATTATTTAAACCATGGTGCCTATTTTGAAGCTTAGATAAAAATATTTATAATAATCAGCTTCTGAATCTGTCAGGGATAAATTTTTATAAAACCAGTATTTAACTGCAGACAACTGTCTGTTGGCTCTCTCAGAAATGAATCACTGAAAATTCATTAAGGTTAAACCTAAAAAAGATGAGATTGTTATTTGTGGATGCAAAGAAATATGTGAATAAACTATATTAATGCACTATTACTATTTATTAAGGTATGTATTATGTGTTGTGGTGTACATAGTCAATGTTAAAAAGGGAAACTGGACAATGTTAGTGGCATAAAGCAAAACCAGGAAAACCTTTAATCCGTAGGACATCGCTGTTCCTTTAGGAACTGAATCTCTGAATCTGGCCCTAACAGCCCTGACCACCCCAAGGGAAGTCTCTCAGACCAACCAGCCACCCAGAAAACCAGTAGCACAGGCATGTCAACCACTTTTCAAGCTGACTGTGATTATTGTTCCGGGTGATCGATTTCAGGGGGCTTTTTTATTCAATCTATGATTACAGTTAGGCCTCCATAATAATCAACTCAATTCTACCATTATGTAAAGCACTGCCTCACAGACAGGTAGCCGCTAGAGAAAGAAGAAAGACGGCAAAGCAAGAACGCTCGGGAAACAGAGTGCTCTGGTTAAGCTAACATGTTCTTTGTTTTAAAATCCTTTTAATTCAAGCCTGAGTGATGTGACCAGCTTTGCCATCTAACTGAAGATCACTGACACTAAGCCGAAGGGCCCAGGAGCGCGCAGGGTTCAGGATGCACCCACACACCCATCCCTTCCCCAAGCTGCAGAAGGGACAGGGACAGGGACCGATCCGGGGGCCGCGCTGCGAGACTGCTGTCAACACAGTAACATGATGATATCAATTTTGTTGTTGTTTTGCCTAATAATGAAGGCATCTAAGAAGCTGAAAGTTCAAGTTAGCTGTGTCTTTACCAAATATTTATCCCAGGACAGTAGAAGACATTTTTAGGGACTGCAGTAATAACAAAAGTAGTTTGCTAAGGGATCTCACTGACAAAAATACTCGATGTAAGGGGGAAAATGACTTTGAATAATGGCAATGCTTCCAGGAAAAGTCTTATTATTTAATCATATTCTTATTAAAAACTCAAAACACTATTTTGAATGTATTAAACAGAACTGACCTCTTGCATTATTAAGTCACAGCAAACCAGTGGCATGGTAGTAGGGTTGTACAGTTTTCTCCTTATCTAATCAGCTATTCTACTTTTGGGGTGATTTTAACTCAATGTCATCTTAGCACATTTTTTAAGATTCATGGGTCTAGTCAGGAGTTGAAGAAAACTGGATTTTCTTCAAACTAAACTTTCAAGAACTACTCTCAGGTTTTTGAACTATCATTTCTTTAAAAACCTGGAATTTCCCCTCCTTACCAGTCAAAACATTTCAAAATCCAATGTTAGCGTCGCCCGTGAATGGCAGCATATGACACAAGGAGGAATCGGTGTGTCCTTTCTATGAGGAAGAACAAGCCGGAGAGTCAGGCTCTCTGACTGGGCAGCACAGGGTCTCAGGGGGTCGGCTCATCAACCACTGGCAGCGATCCGCGGGAGGCCCTGTGCCGGGCAGCGCACTCCGGCTGTGACGGCGACCGCGCCCTTCCCGCGCCTCACCTTGTGGACGCACAGGCATGGATTTGAGTTACTCCTTCACACGACCAGTGTCTCATCAGATAGTCAAGTCAGTGCCATGCACTTTGGCTTTTGTTCTGCGTGAAGTTAGCATCAAGGAGACAGAAGGGTGGATTCTCCTACATCATATTTTCATTCATTTATCCCATAAATGTGGATTATAGTAGCACTTCAAGGGACCATTATTTTCACAGGTATAGTAAAAGGAAGGTTTCACATCCTTGCCTTCTTTTGCCCAGTTCCCCCAAATCTACCTGTCAAGACACAAACACAACTCCAGGCTCTGACGAATACGGCCAGTGCCCATCACCCAAACACTTCTGGAAGACATTGCCAGCTGCAGCCTTTCTGCACCTGGCCTCATATTCTCCCTTGTGTGGCATCCAGACTTCTCTATCTGGTTTATCTACCATGCTCAGCCAGGGAAAGAGCAGAAGTGTGACTCCCTACAGGTTGCTTAATTTACTTTGGGACAAAACCACGACACTTTTTATCCTGTACACAGGTACATTCTTCTGATTATATGAATCCTACCTTGACAGGCAGTACTCAAGAGCAAGTTAGCCTAATAATGAGAATCAATCACCTCCTATGCTCTCCTATCCCCTAGAAAGGTTTGTTTATTCCCTTTGTTAAAACTAAAATGACATTTCTCCATTACCAACTCACTCATTTCTCCTTACTTACTTTTCCCTTGAGAAGAAGTTGTGTGTGAGTCAATTAACCTGGTCCCATGTGAAGAAAACATGGGAGCTGAAGAAAACATGAAAATTCTACATCACAATATCCCTTAATATTTTAAGCTATCAATGAGAAGACAAGACTTCCCTTCTCAGTCAAGCTAAGCACTTGACAAAAACTTACATCTTTTCCCAGCACTCTGAGTTCAAACTGTGTCTCCTTGAAGTGAACCTTTGTAATCCGGGGCCTGGAAAACAAAGCAGATGGTGGTGGTGGTGCTGTTTCTAAGAATTAATCTTTGAGAAGTTCTGAGAAGTAGCCAGTGGAAAACAGTAGGTCATACTGGCTCCTTCATATACTGCTACAATAATTACAGAGGGTTCCTTGTATGTCCTTTGCTCCGGACACCTTCCTAAACAAAACTCCATTCTCATTCTCCTGTGCTTTGTCCAGCAGTACAGACAAGCTTGGAATCACCTGAAGTGCCGCCTTCCAGACACAGTATAGTGCCATAGGCTCCCAAATCTCTCTCAGGTCCTCCCCCAGTTAGAGTTAGAATGAATCTCTCATTACATGGACCCAGAGTAGTCCTGGGTCCACAGGCCACCAGCACACACTGAAACAAGTAGGAAATCCTACTATGTATAACTGCCATGGACAAGAGAGTCCAGCATCGCAATAGCTGAAGTTTACAGAGAAAAAATATATATCTCTGAGATGCACTGGGAGAAAACTTTCACCCAGTTTCCCTCATTTGTTTACCATCCACTGGAAATGTACCTGTTTTCTTTTCTCCAGCCCCTTCATCAACACACAAGTCCCACAAGCCCAATACATACAGTGTGTAACTTTAATACCAACTCTGCCCTCAGGTTACACTTACCAGAAATACTTTCCCACTTGTTTTTTATTCTTGTAGACGACAACACCAACTGGAGTTAAGCCTAAGAAATACTCAGATTTGTTTTCTCCCTGCAAAAGCATACACCTATAAACATGAATTTATCCATATAAAAGCTCTATATCAAACTACAATTGGCCATACAATCATACTTGGTTGCATTAATATTGAGCCTAGTTTTTGAAAGACATCTTGATGCTCATTTTTTTCAGTTTAAGAAAATTTTTCTTAGTCATTCATATGTGTAACTTCAGTTCATTCCAAGAGCCTGGACTATCAACTAGGCTACTAACTGACTCACCCCATGTCGTTTCTTCAGGGTATTCAACCCTAGCTATGCCTCAGGTAACTGAAATCACCAGGTAGCTTAAAATGCTGATGCCTGGACGCGACCAAAACCAGTTAAATCATAGTCTTTAACGAAGGGCCCTAGGTTCTCAAAGAGGCATAAAACCCCAGGTAATCTCCTGCACAGCCAAGGACTGAGACCCACTGGCTTTTATCAAGGTTCCCTTCTAAGGGCTCATGTTAATCGTAACTCTCTGATAAGGACAATCACGAGGCTGGGTTCACTACCACCTCCTTTCCAGAAAGTTCAGGCAGCAGCTTGCAGGCACTGGGACTTTCTGAGGTCTCTGTCTTACTCCCTCCTACTTGCATTTGTGACTAAGACCGCTCAAAAATTAAAAAATACAATATCTTCCTGTAAAGACTGGAGACCCTTTATTTTCAGACAATGATAAATCCCAATTAAGAAAATGGGATTCTGAAATGAAAAAGTCAGAAAAAGAGTGGGTACCAAGAATGTGCACAGAACTATCCATTTGTATTAATCTTACTTCTATTCTAAAGTCAAATAATAGCCTGCAAAGTCATAGTCCCAAGGAAATAAAACAACTAAGATGTGTTGGAATACCAGCTGTTGCCCACTCTCAGTTCAAAAACTTGATGTTAAAGGAATGTATGGTAGATCCTAATGAATCCAGTTCATTTGCCACAAATTCCCCCCACCCACAAAGGTGCGTGTAAATTAGAGTAAACATCACACAAATGCAGAAGACTCTCTCTTTATACATCTACTGTAAAATATTTTTAAAAAACCTAAAAACCTAACAAGATTAAAGTGGCTGTAAGGGGAAAAATATAACAATTCCATAAAGTTTTACACGGGTTCTTAAAGGACAGTAGTATGGAGCATTTAATGATGTAATGAGATTGGAATCTAATATATCAGGGTACTGCTTCTCCAAAATATGTAACTTTTATTGCCACAGTAACAGTATACCTAGAGATGCTCCTAACTCTTTACAAATAATATGAAATGATTTCTTATTTTAGGACACTAATGAGCAAAAGACATATTACAAAATGAGTGCATGAATGACTTATTTGCATTACAGTAAGTTTTATCAGGGTTCCTTAAAAATTGAGTTCCATAATGCAATTGGTAAACATTCAGTCCATTCATTTAGTAATTCATTTTGTGTCAAGAATAAGGCCAGGTAGTCATTTTCTCAAATAATAAACTTGGACTATTTTACTAAATTCTTATAAAATGAAAGGCAAGGGCACTTCAGTCTCAACTGGTAACTTTAGAGAGGTGGCTCAAAGGTCAGTACCTGGATGGAGAACACTCAGCACAGATTTAGTGTAATTGCTCACTGACTATATTCAGCAAGTTTTCATCAGACACTAGAGAAAATCTGCAAAAATATTTCTATTAATGCAGTGGTAATAACTACAATAAGCCCTAATCCTAATATTGACATGCAACATAGAAGCCCCAATAGGTGCACCTATGCTGTTGTCTAAAGCCTACTTTACTTGGCAAGTGATTTTATGTTTTTCAGCCATAAAATCTATTTTTGGAAAATCCTCCTGTTTTCTGTTTAGTACAATCAATTATAGACCAATTTTAAGTTGCTTTGATGTTTAGCTAAGCCCGTTGGGACTGTTATCCAGATTGCGTTTTCAAGTCCAGTTAATTGTTTTCTACACATGGACATATAATCACAGACTTTTATGCAAAACTCATTAGGGTTTAACCCACGCAAGAGATGCTTTGTGTTTAAATAACACAGATGAAAAAGTATCAGCTGCTCGTGGAACAACAGGACGACAGCTTTCCTTTGGAAGTTTTAGTGACTTTTAAAGAAAAATGTCATCAGCTTAAAATATTTTGTGTTAATTAAATGTTACTCACGTAGACGGGATGGAGGTCAACACCATACATCTCCAGGGACTTGGCAGTCCTCAAGTAATTTAGCTCCGCTTCAGAAGGAGCCTGACCCCTACAGCAGCATAAAAACAAAGAGCCTCACTTTACCGATAGCCACTGTACTTACAGGGACTGTAAACTATCTCCCCCATGTCCACTGGAAAAGTAAGTAATCCTCTGTGCTAATACAAGCATAAGTCTTTGTCTCAAGAAGGCCCTTACCTTGCTGGTGACAAAATTTCATACTCTACGATGATACCTGCATTAGGTCAATTTCACTTACCAAGCTATTGTTGCTCATGATAGCCAACCCCAGTGTCCCAGCATATATTTAAAATTCTCAGTTTTGGAAACCCCAAAGAGATTATTGAGAACATAAACACTCAAACTAAAAAGCATACTCTTTATAAAGAGCAAAATGTCTCCATGCACCAGCAGCTCTGTATCAGGAAGGAAAGCAATGAGAGCAGGGAAGGGGAGGAAGAAGAAGAGGGGCTCCCAACCACCCAACAGGGGTTCTCATCAGCTCCTGAGCAAACGTGTAATTTGCAAATGCATTCGTTAGTATTTAAAAATTGAAAATACTTGTCATTTTCTTAATACAAAGTACAGATATCTTCCCAAAATTGTCACTGGTGTTAATATACAGGAAACAGCATTCATTCCTAACAAGGGTGAGCAACTGCTAGGAATCTCCATAGATAACTAGAACTCTGTGTGTGTGTGTGTGTGTGTGTTTACAAATTATAATATCCCTCTTTGATGCATTCCCATATTTCAGCTATGGCACCCTGGAAAATACAGCAATATACCATACTTTTGAAATCTATGAAGAATGTTCATGACAAATTAGACACAGGGAAGCTACCAAACCTTAACCAAGCCTGATTTCCTTAGAAATAACAGTAACACTGTCAACACCATGGCACGAAACATATGAAGGTCCTTCACCCCGAGTTCCTTGATAATTTCAAAATATAATTATACTTTGAAACTCCTAGTTCCTGAGAATTAGTACTCTCAGAATGTGCCCAAAACACTGCCCCTCATAATGTTATAACAGGCACTTTTGGAACATCCACTTCAGTGAAACCTCAGAGTGCAGGACCCTGCAATCAGGCTGGAGGGCATCGTGGCGCATGCTAGTACGTCACGGAGAGCTGATCTCTCTGACTGCAGTGCAGCAACTGACTTCTGCTACTACTCACTGAAACACATCCTTTAGGCAAACATTTTTTGTTGACCAGATTAATTCTACATTTTTTTCTTAACTGTAATAGATCTGAAACCAAGCAAATTCAAGAGGGAATGTTACATAAGAGACAATAAAGCAAAGTTAATCGGTATAGATGATTTAACCAAAATAACTATAATTAAGTTATAGTTTCAATGCATCAGGCCATTAATTGAAAATCCTACTAGAGAAGCATGTATATCCTCAGAAGTGTATGTGGTGTGAACACAATACCCTCCGAGGCTCCACACTGGTGTCACCATGACTCCCAGATTCCTTGCTACAGCCGAATAGGATTTTGCTTAAAACTGAAATATTTACATACCTAAGATGAAGAAAATCCAGAATATATCAAGGCTTTTGTGGTTACAAAATATATTTATAGTTAAAAATAATAATTTCACAAGGTACTAGTGACTGAAAAAAAAGGTTATGCAGGGTTTACAGAATGATACCATTTATGTAAAATCATACAGACATAAACATATACAAAGTAAATTTTCTCTCTGGGAAATTATGTAGAGAGAGTGGTCTGCAGGGCCATTAACCAAAAATATGTTGAATTTAAGTACAGAGATTTACCCTCTCCTTTGGCTTTTTAAATTGTTGGGTTTTCTATGAGCATTTTGGTGTTACAAGCAGAAAGAACTTTAAAAAGAAAAGAATGCTAGAATGTTCAAGGCACATATGAAGGATTTATCATTCTAAAAACTTTTCTTACATCTGCCATTAGCATAAGATGATGGTTGACAGATGATGCAACATAAGACATGATTCTTTCTTCCAGCTTTGAGATACCATCAGCATATAACACTGTGTGAATCTAAGGTGTAAAATGTGTTGATTTGACACACTTACATATTGCAAAATGATTACTACCATAGCTTTAGCTAACACCTCCATCTTGTCACATAGCCACCATTTCTTATTTGTGGTAAGAACATTTAAGATCTACTCTTATCAACTTGAAAGTACATGGACGGACCTTGAGGGCCCTATGCTGAGTGGGTAAGTCTGAGAAAGACATACACTGAATGGTGTCAAATTGTAGGTGGAATCTTTTAGATTAAGCCAACCTCAAAGAAACAGAGACTAGAATGGTGGTTACCAGGGGCTGGGGGTGGGGCAAGTGGGGAGATGTTGGTCAGGATATAAGCTTCTACTTGTAAGATGAAGTTCTGGGGATCTGATGTACAGCACATTGATTGTAGTTAATAAAACGTGATTCTTACGTCAGAGTTTCATGAATCCTTTCTATGGCTTCCTCGAGCTCCTCCTTCTGACCAGGAACAAACCGGTACTCTGACACATATCCCGCAGTGTGCTTATAAGGGTCGTAATCTCCAAGTTCAGCTGAAAAAGAAAGAAACTGTAATTTTTTTTCCATTTTAGGAAAACATTGCTTTAAAATATTACTAAAAATACAGGAAATAAAATTATTCCTACCATGCTTAAATATTTTCTTCAAATGCCTTAAATTCATATAAAAGAAACTAATTTTAGTAAAAGACAACTCTAGTGAGCATATATGGATGGTACAAAAATCTTGTCTTAAAAACATAAGTTCCTTATTTTTGCTTTCTGGAAAACTGTAATTATCATTTTCATTTCAATCATTCTTATCAGTTTATATGAAATAAAATGTAAACAGAATTCAGAGTACATATATTGGAAATGCTAGAGGTGAGACATAACCATGACTCCAATCCATCCTCTCAGACAATGACACTAAGAGACAGAGCATTGATTCAAAACACATATGCTCAAATAATGGTAATGGAACTATAATACAGTGCTGCACATAACCCCTTTACACTTTATACGAAGAAGCAAAATGAAACCTGAAAGCTCACTATATAACGCTTGTAAAGATTCTCCTCCCTATGCTAATCCATCTTCCAAGCCTAACCCAGTTCATCTACGTGACATTTTCCTAGTATGTTTTTTCTAGACTATTTCCAGTCTGCAAGTACCACAGAGACAAGGGACGTGTTGTCTCATGCCCCCACACCAAGCTTGATTCTTAAGAGGAAACAGCTTCAGCCTCCGAAATAACCATGTAACCTGGAGCTGCCCCCCCACCCCCCGGCCGCCATGTTGATGCCCCCATGAGTGACCAAACGTATGCCACCCTCAGAACTGGTGCTGGCACCTGACCGCGCAGAGCCTTCACGACAGCTGCCTGGGAGCATGCGATCTCTGAAACATAACGGCTTCAGGGGATCAATGAACTCAGGCGGGATGCAGGACAGAACAGATTTTCAGACCCTCCACATAACTGA
The DNA here is from genome assembly GCA_029783875.1 of Phataginus tricuspis. Lineage (NCBI taxonomy): Eukaryota > Metazoa > Chordata > Mammalia > Pholidota > Manidae > Phataginus > Phataginus tricuspis. The sequence continues at coordinate 1,122,905 of JAQQAC010009165.1, read as the reverse complement.
GCATCATGCTATTCCTGTGACTAAACTCCAGGCAACCCATAACAAGGGAGGTGTAACTGGCTTCATTTTTACCTCTTCTGAAGGGACACTGATCAAAACTTGAATTCTGACTATGTGGAATTTTATTTTTTAGCAAAATGTCATTTGATGACCAGAATTTTAGTATATACACTTGCTAAAAAAGAAAAATTCAAATGTTTTCTCAAGACATCTGAAGCAAACTTGCTTAAGAGAACCTACACTGGATGGCATATGCTCCCAGCTGGGCAGCAACGTTGGCGGGGCAGGGCAGCCGGCCCTGAAGGACATCTTGCTTCACTTGCAGGAAAAACTGATACCTACAAGAGAAGAGGAGAGAAAGTGCTTAATGGTATCTTCCACTACCCAGGCCTGAAGTTTGGAACCCTGATAATCAAGGTAACAGCCAATCACCACTAATGAAAATAAAGCCAGGTTTGGCTGTTGAGTGAACAAAGACTATTTAAACACACTATACAGAGGCAGTAGAGGGAAGTGGCTAAAAAGTACAGGCTCTCCAGCGAGACTGGCTGCATGGCACCCCAGCGCTGGTACTCACTAGCTCAGTGGCCTTGGGCAGCTGCCAGACCTCTCCAACAGCCTGTCCCCTCGCCTGCAGAACTTCCCTCACCTCCCAGGGCTGCTGGGAGGTTATGCATGAGCTCTTCTTACCAATCTCACCACTGCCTCTGCCCTTATCACTGTGACGGCTCATCCTGACAGAAACAAATCGTAGGGACCCAACCCATGTGATGTTTTATCTAGAGGGTCTAAAATCTTAGAAACAGGACAAAAAGGTCATTACAGTGTAGTTCCATCAATTATCTCACAGATTAAGACCTGACATTACCTACGTGGTTTTGCTCATTCGATACGCCTGAAGAAAACCTGCTACAGCAGGAGCAGCACACATCGCTGTAAACATGGTAGATACAGTAACTCGTTACAAGTGGTTCACATACAGTAACTTATGTGAGACTTTAAAATGATGTCAGTACTATTATTATCTCCATTTTACAGATGAAGAAACTAACAGACACAAAGAGAGGAAGTAACTTGTTCAAGAGCTCACCACTAGTTAAGTAGCACAGCTAGAACAGGAACCCAGGCAATCAGACCCTTGAATTCTCTTAATCAGGATGCTGTGAAACTTTGCCTTTTTCCCCCTGTTCAGCCTCTCTGCTAGTGGAGTGAGAGAGGCCAAAGGTTTATAAACCAATACAATGAACCACTGACACCGTGTTTGGCCATCACTACTTACACACATACTCTCTCTTTTTCTTTTTCTTTCTCTCTCACTCACACAAATACACACACACTTCAGGCTGTCCTTTGTGATCGTGATTTCTGTTTCTTTGCAAAGTGACTCTTGATATCACTGGGAAGGCGCCCCCCCCTCCAAAAAAAGCAAAGGAAATTAATTATAAAAATCAGCTGTGATAAGCTTCTCTTCTCCAAATGCTCACAACGAAAGGCCTTAGAAAGGGAATCTGAACATTAGATTGCTACTCTGATTGTTTCTAGAAGACTGATACCAACTTTGACTGCAACCACAGGCTTAAGCAAAATATCTGCTAACACCCTGTGTTTTTCCACTTACCATTTCAGTAAATGGTGCCAAGGTGTCCAGTCTCCCAAATAAGAGAAACCTAGAAACAATGTGTAACCCCGGGACCCACATTCAATCACTAAACCTGTTGTTCCTTGGAATCCAGACACTTCTCTCCAGCTCCTAGCCCAGGTCACTACCCATTGGATTTCTAAAACCATCACTGCTCTGCCATCATTCATATTTATCTCTCTTCCAAACAACCTTCTCGAGAGGTAAATAGGATTTGTAGGGGGTAAATAGGACATCACTCCCTTGATTAAAAAAATACCTTAAAAAGACTTTGCCTTCATAATAAAGTTTAAGATCCTTATGAGAGCTTCTAAACAGAGCTTATAAGACTTTTGCTTATTTCCGGAGCCAGATTTCTTGCCATTAACCAATGACTACTTCCACTCTCTCACTTGCATTCGCTTTTCCAGTCCTACTTAACTACTTCACATCCTGTTCATGCTAATGATTGGTGGAAACTTGTGCTCAGTGACAATCTTCTTTCTCTGCTGTTAACTTAGGATTTCTTTTCCTGAAGTGTATTTTTTTCAGAAATGGGTTGCAGAATCATATTTGTCTTACTCTATTAAGACTTTTATAACATCTGACTGAATAGTCAGATCCTTTGCCAAATACAGAAACTGAGGGACCTAATCTCACAGAGTTTGCTCCAAAGAGATAGGGGGGAAAAACAGAAGATGAAAAAGCAAGACAGCTGAAGCAGTGACAAACAGGTACAAAGGAACAGGAACCACATCCCGTGGGTGACGGTATTCCTACCACACGGGGCTTAGCACACAGCAAGTGCTCAGTAAAGAGTCGTTAGCAGAGATCTTTAAGTCATTGCATAAGAAAATCTACTAAAATCAAAGATGACAACATTTTTAATTAAGGGTTTAATTAATCTTTATTATAGTATATTAGTTTTATAAAAGATAAAATTATGATACAGTAAAATCATATTTTTATATGCTAAGCAAACACATTGTGTCTCGGGACCTATTTTTAATTCTCTGAATATAGCTTATTTTGTCCATTTTATGAGACTTCGAGTACAATTTAGTATTTTATTTAAAGTACAGACTTAGAATTGCTGAGTCCTTCCTTCTATGTCATTCTGATTAGGATTATTAATGGATGACTGAGTCCTCATTTATCTCTGGTTTTAATTGGGGTGACTACATCCTAGTTTGCCCAAGACAGTTCTATTGTATACCTATTGTGCATGCCTAATTATTAATAACTCTCCTCAGCATTCTCCAAAGTGTCAGGGTTTGGACAATAAATTATATTGTGACTCTAGTTATATTGTATCCCTATTGCAGAACAAAGAGGGTGATTTAAAAAATGATCCACTTAAAGGGAAGTGGGTAAAAAATAAATCCACTTAATAAGGAAGCTTCTCAGAACATATTCTGAAACAGAGGCCTCATAAAGTAATTATTGGATATCTTTCTATGTAAATTAATGTACTGGTATATATGCACTGTCCCCCAAGCTAGATGGTGAGCCCTGGGGGGGGACACTTATCCCAACATTCCAACCAGTACAGCACAAGGGAAGTCTTGAAATTTTAGTATCACAGTTTTCCATTTACCTGATGTTCACTGGAAAGAGCTGAATTGACACCAAGGGTGTACAAGTGGTTGAAGATTGAAGACCATTAACAATACAGCAGGAATGAGAGGTACAAAGAAGGGGAAAGGAGACTTGCTCAAAGAAGGGATCAAGGTACCTCATTCTTACAGGGGCCCATACAAAAGGCTCCCTGAGAATCCATGGCCAAAGACAGCCAGGAATGCTCAGGCCAAAGATGCCTGAAGCGCACCTTTCAGTGATTTGAGACCCCAGCGGGGAAATAATATGGAGAGAAGAAGAGGTTTGATTTCTGGTGCCAACTGAACAGGATGCAAGAGTCTGAGGGGAGAACACCCGCCTACCCAGACGGCAGGACTGTTTCCGCCTCCCACAGAGAGGGAGCACAGCATGTGATGGGAGCCCAATCATTCTGGATAAAACTTAAGTGTGAGGGACAGAAGGAAATGTTTAATAACATAATATTGAACTGCAGGGAAATGACATGTATGGCTTAAGATGAAGAAAAATAGTAGAGGAAGCATCCACTGATTCTCAAGAGAAAGTGACAAAGATCAGGAATAACACTTGTGCCTCAGAAGTTTAAAACTGATGATTAAAATACAGGAACAAATCACCTTATATTCGTACAGGTCTTTAAAGGTCATATATTTTCTCTGCATCCATACCAGCTGTGACCTTTGCCTCAGCTCTGATGGATTGAGGACCATTATCTCCACTTAGAGAAGGAGACAGGGACTCCAGACATGAATATGTAACAGAAGGTCACTCACCTAGTACAGAAGATAAAACAAGTTCATCTTCCCAAAGCAAGAAATACGGATTACCAAGAAAATAATAATAATTGATGAGCTCAGTGTCAATCCCCAAGGAAATACTTAAAATATTACAAAACAAAGACCTGTTTTTAGAAGCTAAAAAGTGTTCATTATGAGCAAGTCATTTGGAACTAACATTCTTTTCTTTTTTAGAAGTACTGGTTAGATCCTTAGAAGTTTAGGAAATTTTCAATGGCATCACAACTAGGGATTTGGGCAAAGCAATGAAGCAGTGGTCATTCTCTCTATCATCTCCCTCCAGAGGACTGAGACCCTCTCTCTCTTTGGTCACCACTGAATCTCCTTGGTACCCAGAGCATGGTGGCCCACAGTTACAAATGAAGGGGAGGTGAGTGAGTGAATTCTGTCTTTACATTCAAATTCAAGAAATGCAGGCTAGGGGGCAGTAGTTGGATGAGTCATAGTTAAATGAACAACTACAAAACTTCTGATTAATGGACTGACTTTAACCTGGAAGACCTACCTATCAAGGCTACCAGTTAGTCTTTTCCTAATTTTTTAATCAATAATTTGGAAACATGAAATAATTATCATTATTACCATGCTAGCTACCCTTTATATTTTTGCATTACGGTAAGTATGTTGCATGTATTATCTAATATATTCCTCCCATCATCTTTTTGAAGAAATACTTTAATTCCATTTTACAGATGAGAAAACTGAGACTTTAAAAGGTTACACAATCTCAAGATTACACACAGTCTGACTCCAAAGCCTGTCTTCTTAACTAATGTCTGTTATGCTTATCAAATATGTAGAGGATACAGAACTATGAATGATACAATATATGGAAGGCTGTCAAAATATTTTGAATCAGAATTGGAAATAAGTTTAACAGCTATCATGAGGAAATGAACTATTTGAAGGACTGACAATGAGAAGAGAGATTATTCTGCACAGACTTAGAAAGAAAACCTAGTGCTGATGAGACAAGCTCCAGGGACATATTTCTTACTGAATTTCCTATTGCTTTGGGAGGCAGTAAGGTTTCCTATCTTAAAAATGTTTACAAAGAAGCTGGCTATCATGTCAGGAATGTTCTGTAAGGGTGGAGGTTAGGATATATGACCTAAGAGTCCCCCAGTTTTTCTTATTTCAGAAAATCTTTTAAAGCACATAGCAAGTACTCCAATTTGATAGGATTTTTTTAATATATTTTTTATGGTCTAGAACCTTATTTTCCTGTATATCCCATTCACCTCTAAGCTTTTATTTTCCCCTAAATAAAACATCCTTCTAAAATACTACATCTAATATGATTATATGTATACTGAGAAGATTCAATGCGGCATTATCTATAATTTAAAAAAGGAAAACAAGCTTGAGAGCCATCCACAATGGCATTATTAAATAAATTATGGAATACTATGCAGTAGTAAAACAAATAGATGGTAAAAGAGGTCTGTATAATATGTATGAAATAGTATGCTTATCAAAAAAACTATGTACATGTAAGGATAAGTACAAGCATGTTTACTATATAGATTGTTTTTCATATCAAAAAATTCTAAACAATCTAAGAGCCAATACAGAGTAGGCTGGAACAATTTTCCAAAGAACTGAAGCAAGATAAACATTCAGCTTGAAAATGCTGGCCTAAGTATTATACTTTTCCTTTAATAGCATATATAAAACCAATTGTTTTTTGTTTTAGTTCTTACTTTTGCCAAAATTACCTCATATAAATAGACTTCCTGTTTTAGGGCCATGATGCCAACCCATTTAAGTTAACATATTTGTGCAAATTAATAACTTTATCTTCAGAACATACTAAGTGTAGAGTGGTATCATATTAAATGAAAATTTAACCTAAATTTAAATGTATGTTTTAAGCAATAAACATAAGTTATTATAGATCATGGCCACTAACTATAAGCCAACTACATTATCTGGTTCTTAACTGTATGATTTCATCTAATAGTTGAGGAAAAACAGGTCGTACTGAATACATTGTGGGGCTGTACATTATACACAGATCCATGTATTCTGTTAATGAGCTATCAGTGTATTCTGAAGGGAAATTTCTGTTCATCATTAGTATTTGGGGAACAGACATGAAGCAATGATTATAAAACACTGTACTTCTTCCCCCTTAACACTATATTAAGTAGCTTTTGGACCACACCCCTCATTTAAGATGTAGCTGTACTGACTACCAAAGCAGGGAGAGGATGAAATAAGAAGTGTAACATTTATCAAGCACTGGCTATGGCCAAACGCCACCTCCTATAAGAGTTTTACATACATCACTCCATTTCACACTTACAAAAACCTTATGGGATAGGTGCGTCTCCCATTTTGCAGTTGAGATTGAGGCAAGAGAGGTTTACGGACAACCTTGAAGTGAAGGACCCTCCTTGCATTTTTATAAAATGTTGCTCCCTTGCAATTCCCTAAAGAGTTACAGATATAAATGTGTTTTTATACCACCTGGACTCAGTTTCCCCATGAGCCCATGTCTCAGAAATCTCTCGGACGGGATTAAAGATGGTAGCGTGAGAGGTGAGACACAGGCTTACTCCTAAAACCGCATATAATATGAAAATAAAGCTACTACAACTACTCTTGAAAGAGCAACGGGAAAGAGAACTACAATAAACTGCATACACCTGGAGACAAGAGCAGCCCTCACAGAAAATGATAATGTACTAAAGCTGTGCTCCTGCGGGATCCAAGCCCTTCCCCCACTCCTGCTCACCAGCAGGAGGAACAGGAACGGAGCTGAGAGGGAGTGGAGAACTGGGACTGCTGAATACCTAACTCTGGAGATCTACTCTGGGAGCACAAACCTACATTTCATGGTGCTTGCATGATGCTCTTGTAATTAGGAGCTTGGAAAGCTTAAGACAGGCGGAGCTCCTGGAGAGACTAAGATTCCGGCTTGTGAGATCAGGGATCCATACCCAGCTGCTCTGGGATGGGGGAGGGGCGGGCAGTCTGAGAGACTTCCTAACAAAGAAGACGTTAGCAGGAGGCCTGCTGAGGGGGCAGGGACTGCACAGAGCTTGCTGCTCAGGAGAAGGGACGGGTAGACAGAATTGTCCAGGTGTACTCTGCCCAGCAGATTGGGAGTTTTCTGATCTTCAGGTGTGCCAGCTCCCTGGCTGCTGGCACAGCTCCAGGAACCCCTTCTGTGACAGGCAGACTAGTGCACCTTTCGCCTGGCCAGCCCCACCGGGCTTGCAAACCTGGAAACCCTTCCCTGGTGTTAGGCCAGCCAGAGGGAAGATCTGTCTATAGCAACTAAAAACACAAAGCACAGAGGCTTATACCTGTGTGCTCAACCCACTGATGCAGACAGTGGAGACAGGTATAGCAGCCAGGAACCAGGAAACAGCCCTTTCCTCCCCCGAGGCACCAATACCACTCCCCTACAATCCCTGACATTGCTTCAGGGGCTGAGCAGCTCCAGAGAGTAGAGCTTCTGGGCACTAGAGGACTCCATACACAAATATGAAATGCCAAAGGAACCTGGTCCGTAGTAAAATTATGAATACAACTCCTGAGAAAGATTTAAATGACATGGACCTTATGACTCTTCCTGAAAGGGAGTTCAAAATAAAAATCATTAACATGCTCATGGAGGTATGGAAAGATATTCAAGAACTCAGGAATGAATTCCGGTCGGAGATTTAATCCTTGAAGAACACAATGGACAGTATTAAAAGCAGATTGAATACGGTGGAGGAGATGATAAATGAAATAGAAACTAGAGAAGAGGAATACAAAGAAGCTGAGGTACTGAGAGAAAAAAGGATCTCTAAGAATGAAAGAATATTGAGAGAACTGTGTGACCAATGCAAATGGAACAATATTTGCATTATAGGAGTACCAGAGGAAGAAGAGAGAGAAAAAGGGATAGAAAGTGTCTTTGAAGAAATATTGCTGAAAACATTCCCACACTGGGGAAGGAAATACTCTCACAGTCCACGGAAGCCCACAGAACTCCCAACACAAGGGACCCAAGGAAGACAACACCAAGACACATAGTAATTCAGATGGCAAAGGTCAAAGATAAAGACAGAGTATTAAAGGCAGCTAGAGAGAGAAAAAAGATCACCTACAAAGGAAAACCCATCAGACTATCGTCAGACTTCTCAACAGAAACCTTACAGGCCAGAAGAGAATGTCATGATATATTTAAAGTAATGAAACAGAAGGACCTCGAACCAAGAATATTGTATCCAGCACGATTATAATTTAAATATGATGGAGGGATTAAACAATTTCCAGACAAAGGAAAGTTGAAAGAGTTTGCCTCTCATAAACCACCACTACAGGATCAACCAGACAGAGAATAAGTAAAGACACAGAGGCACTGAACAACACACTAGAATACATGGACCTAACACATATCTACAGAACTCTGCACCAAAAAGCAACAGGATACACATTCTTCTCAAGTGCACATGGAACATTTTCCAGAATAGACCACATACTAGGCCACAAAAAGAACCTCAGTAAATTCAAAAATATTGAAATCCTACCAACCAATTTCTCAGATCACAAAGGTATAAAACTAGAAATAAATTTTAGAAAGAAATCAAAAAGGCTCACAAATACATGGAGACTTAACAACATTCTCTTAATTAATCAGTGAGTTAATGACCAAATCAAAACAGAAATCAAAGAATATATGGAGACTAATGACAACAACAACACAAAGCCACAACTTCTGTGGGACGCAGCAAAGGCAATTCTAAGAGGAAAGTATATTGCAATACAGGCCTATTTAAAGAAGGAAGAACATTCCCAAATGAACAGTCTAAAGACACAATTATTGAAATTGGAAAAAGAAGAACAAATGAGGCCCAAAGTCACCAGAACGAGGGACATAATAAAGATCAGAGAAGAAATAAATAAAATTGAGAAGAATAAAACAATAGAAAACATCAATGAAACCAAGAGCTGGTTCTTTGAAAAAATAAACAAAATAGATAAACCCCTAGCCAGACTCATTAAGAGAAAAA
>JAQQAC010009165.1:1057609-1112916 GCA_029783875.1 Phataginus tricuspis | reverse complement strand
ATCAACAAAAAGAAGAACAAAAACCACATGATCATCTCCATAGATGCTGAAAAAGCATTTGACAAAATTCAGCATCCATTCATGATTAAAACTCTCAACAAAATGGGTATAGAGGGCAAGTACCTCAACATCATAAAGGCTATATATGACAAACCCACAGCTAACATTATACTTAACAGCGAGAAGCTGAAAGCTTTTCATCTAAGATCGGTAACAAGACAAGGATGTCCACTCTCTCCACTGTTATTCAACATAGTACTGGAGGTCCTAGCCACGGCAATCAGACACAACAAAGATATACAAGGCATCCGAATTGGTAAAGAAGAAGTCAAATTGTCACTATTTGCAGATGACATGATACTGTACATAAAAAACCCTAAAGACTCCACTCCAAAACTACTAGAACTAATATCTGAATTCAGCAAAGTTGTAGAATACAAAATTAACACACAGAAATCTGTTGCTTTCCTATACACTAATGATGAACTAACAGAAAGAGAAATCAGAAAAACAATTCCATTCACAATTGCATCTAAAAGAATAAAATACCTAGGAATAAACCTAACGAAGGAAGTGAAAGACCTGTACTCTGAAATCTACAAGACACTCCTAGGAGAAATTAAAGAGGACACTAACAAATGGAAATGCATCCCATGCTCTTGGCTAGGAAGAATAAATATTGTCAAAATGGCTATACTACCCAAAGCAATCTACAGATTCAATGCAATCCCTATCAAACTACCAACAGCTTTCTTCAATGAACTGAAACAAATAACTCTAAAATTCATATGGAACCACAAAAGACCCCGAATAGCCAAAGCAATCCCGAGAAGGAGGAATCAAACAGGGGGAAATACGCTCCCTGACTTCAAACTCTACTACAAAGCCACAGTAATCAAGACAATTTGGTACTGGCACAGAAACAGACCCACAGACCAGTGGAACAGAATAGAAAATCCAAACATTTACAGCCAATTAATATTTGATAAAGGAGCCTTGGATATACAATGGGGAGATGACAGCCTCTTCAGCAGCTGGTGTTGGAAAAACTGGACAGCTACATGTAAGAGAATGAAACTGGACTACTGTCTAGCCCCATACACAAAGATAAACTCAAGGTGGATCAAAGACCTGAATGTAAGTCATGAAACCATAAAACTCTTAGAAAAAAACATAGGCAAAAGTCTCTTGGACATAAACATGAGCGACTTCTTCATGAACATATCCCCCCAGGCAAGGGAAACAAAAGCAAAAATGAACAAGTGGGACTATATCAAGCTGAAAAGCTTCTGTACAGCAAAGGACACCATCAGTAGAACAAAAAGACATCCTACAGTATGGGAAAATATATTCATAAATGATGCATCTGATGAGGGGTTGACATCCAAAATATATAAAGAACTCATGCACTTTAACAAACAAAAAGCAAATAACCCAATTAAGAAATGGGCACAGGACATGAATAGACACTTCTCTAAAGAAGAAATTCAGATGTCCAAGAGGCACATGAAAAGATGCCCCACATCGCTGGTCATCAGAGAAATGCAGATTAAAACCACAATGAGATATCACCTCACACCAGTGAGGATGGCCAACATCCAAAACACAAACAACAACAAATGTTGGCGAGGATGTGGAGAAAAGGGAACCCTCCTACACTGCTGGTGGGAATGCAAATTAGTTCAACCATTGTGGAAAGCAGTATGGAGGTTCCTTAAAAAACTCAAAATAGAAATACCATTTGACCCAGGAATCCCACTCCTAGGAATTTACCCTAAGAATGCAGCAGCCCAGTTTCAAAAAGACAGATGCACCCCTATGTTTATTGCAGCACTATTTACGATAGCCAAGAAATGGAAGCAACCTAAGTATCCATCAGTAGATGAATGGATTAAGAAGATGTGGTACATATACACAATGGAATATTATTCAGCCATAAGAAGAAAACAAATCCTACCATTTGCAACAACATGGATGGAATTAGAGGGTATTATGCTCAGTGGAATAAGCCAAACCGAAAAAGACAAGTATCAAATGATTTCACTCATCTGTGCAGTATAAGAACAAAGAAAAAAACTGAAGGAACAAAACAGCAGCAGACTCACAGAACCCAAGAACAGACTAATAGTTACCAAAGGGAAAGGGACTGGGGAAGATGGGTGGGAAGGGAGGGATAAGAGGGTAAAAGGGGTATTACGATTAGCAGACATAAGGTAGCGGGAGCACGGGGAGGGGTGTACAACTCAGAGAAGACAAGTAGTGACTCTATAGCATCTCACTACGCTGATGGACAGTGATTGTAATGGGGTTGGTAGGGGGGACCTGATGAAAGGGGTAATTTCATTCCCTTAATTACTATAATATTGCACATGTAATTGTAGGTTAATGATACCAAAATAAATTGTAAAATAAAAAATAAAAAAATAAAGAAATCTATCTTGGCTGCAAATACTATTCATAAAACTCTAATGTAAATAGGACCCCTCTCCTCCACATCGCCCAACACAAGAGCCCTCCTCCTGTAGAGGTGTGCTCGCATAGGCCTCAGCGGGCAGCTGTGCCCTTCAAAGTGCTCACTAACAGCGTGGTGATGAAGGAGGTGGACGCACACATCAGCCTGGTTCTAAAAATGAAATCTAATGATAGCACTTCAGAGTGGAATAGTAAAGATCCAATTAGTCCACCCTCTTTCTCACTCTTCTGTGTGCAGTCCAGAATCAAGACAAAAGAAAATCTAAGGAGAAAAGATGAAAGGATGGGATAGAAATAAAACCACAGACCGCCTTAGTTATCAAAGATATGATTTCTAATGTTTTGAATAAGGCATTAGGCTCAGCCAGTGTAGGAGTTCACTAGGAAAACTGACCACTCAGACTCAAGTTAATGAAAATGTTTTTATTTTTGCTGCCATGGGCAGTCAGGTCATTAGTGGAGTAAGTGAAAACATAACACTATTGTCTGTTCTTCATAAACCACTTTGAAATGTTGGTACTATTTTAACAATGTAATCAAGATCAATTGGAAATTTTGCCTTAACTGTAATAAAATATTTGATGACAAGGGTGAAGTAATACATTATAAAACAGTCGGTTTGTTCTTTGATTCTCTCTCCCTTAGTACTGAAAGCAGTTATATTTTCATTTCCTACAGAGATAAAATGAAATACCAGGACAGCTGATATATAAAGTACAACCAATTAAAGAGGAATAACTGGCTCTTCAAATTTATATTTACATATGCAAACTGAGTATCAGAATATCCTTCCTTAATGCAGTTCAAATGGCTACTTTTATATGACTCAAAGACTGAATGCACCCTTCACAATAATGATACAGAAACGTCTCATCACAGCAGATGCAAAATCTATCACCGTGTCACCTCAGTGCATGCCATTGTTCAGACACATCCATCATCAGACACTGATCCGTCTCATTCAAAGCTGGTTTGAATTCAACTCTCACAAGAGATGCATTGCAACACATTACAAATGCAGTTAGACACAAAACCAAATGTTTAACCCCAGTTTGTTTTAAATAGAGCCTTTTGCATATGCCATACATGTCCTGCTCAAAAGCAAAGTCAATACTATACCTGGTTATTTCTTCTTTAAGCTTACATGGATCTTCAGCATAGAATTTAATACCAAAATACAAAGTATATGGAGGTCCAGCTAAAATAAGAAATAGAAATTAGATTTCACATTATAAATTAGTCAAAGTAGTAATGTAATACTATACAACTTTTAAAAGTTACACTCACCAAAAATATTTGCAAACCATGTACTGCATAAGTGGTTAATATTCAAAATATATGAGGAACACATAAAACTCAATAACAAAAACTAATAATGCAATTAAAAAATGGGCAAAGAACCTAAATGGCTGTTTTTCCAAAGAAGACATACAATGGCCAACAGATACACAAAAGTCCTCAACATCATTAGTCATCAGGGAAATGTAAATCAAAACCACAGTGAGGTATTACCTCATACCTGTAAGAATAGCTATTATCAAAACCAAGGAAAGTGTTGGTGAGGATATGTAGGAAAGGGAACTCTTATACACTGTTGGTGGGAATGTAAATTGGTACAGCCATCATGAAAAACAGTACAGAAGTTTCTCAAAAAATTAAAAATATAGTTGCCATATGATCCAGCAACTCCACTACTGGGTATATATCCAAAGGAAATGAAAGTAGGATCTTGAAAAGATCCTCCTGTGTTCATTGCAGCATTATTCAGAGAAGCCAAGATAAGGAAGCAACCTAAATGTCCATCAATGAACAAATGGATAAATAAAATGTGATACACATATACACACTAGAAAAGTATTCAGCCCTAAAAGTAAGGAAATTCTTCCATTTGTGGCAGTGCGCACAAACCTGGAGACACTATGCTGAGTGCAGTGAGCCAGGCACACACACAAGTGCCGCCTGGTCTCACGTACATGTGGGGCCTAAACAGTCACATGCACAGGTGCCAGAGTGGGAGGGTGGTTGCCAGGGGTTGGCGGAGGGGGAAGTGAGGAGATGGTGGTCAAAGGGTGCAAAGTTTCAGTTCTGCAAGATGAATGAGTCTGGGAATCTGCTGTACACCATGGTGATGGATAGTTAATTATACTGTATTGTATACTTGAAATTTACTAAGAGGACAGATCTTAAATTTTCTTATGCCCTCAACCGCCTCACACACAGGTAACTATGTAGAGAAGTTATTTAGCTTGATTGTGTTGATCTTCTCAATGTATAAGTGCATCAAAACATCAAGTTAATATACCTGACATATATTATGCAATTTTTATGTCTCAAAGATATCTCAATAAACTTGTTTAAAAATTAGACTCACCAAGAATTTCTAAAGATGCAATAAGATATAAAATGAAAGAAACAGGGTTCAGAATTGTGTAACAGTACTTCAACTCTGCAGTCATCTGTGTATGCATGGGCCTGTGCGCAGAGACGCAGCAAAAAAGAGAGGGCTAAAGAGACCAGAATGCTGCCAGGTCCTATCTGTGCTTAGTGACGTTGTACACAATTTTTATTTATTTATAATTTTTCCATTTTTCACATTTTCTACAACAAACATGTGTTTTTTACTGATGAAGAAAGATCACCAATAAACAAAATAAATTGTTTTAAAAACTATCCACCTATCACTATTGCATGACATGCACACACACACACACACACACAAATAGCTGCAAAGAGCCAGGTGGGCCATTTAAATCAACCACAGGACATGTACATGGCATGGTGCCACTGTTTAAACGGGCAGAGGGACTCTATATGCTGATGAGGAAAGAGCACCCATCTGTATTTCTAACTGTACAAATATGATTCCTTTTGTGAAAAAGAAAGTTATCTGATAAAATTCTTCCCCCCCACCCCAGAAAAATACATAAGAAATTACTAACAGTAACAAACTTTGGGAAGAGGGACTGGAAAAAAAATTTTTTCCAGCTTCATTGAGGTATAATTAACAAATTAAATTGTAAGATATTTAAAGGGTGCAATGTGATGATTTGACACAGGTATATATACATTGTGAAATGATTTCCCTTACACCTACCATTGAATTAATTAACACATCCATCACCTCAAATATTTACCTTTTCTTTTCAGTGAAATCAATTAAATTGTATCTTAGCAAAAGTGATGTTAGAAATTTCTTCTCTATATATGTCTTACCTTTTGAAGAAAAAAATCATCAGCAAGGTTATGTGATAGGATTAGGGGCAATATTTGTCTCCTCAACTTGTCTAAGACTGTATTCTTACATACTTAGGAAAATATTCCCATCTCAGTCATTTACCACACACAGAACTATGTGCACAAACACCAAATATACACATGAAACAAAGTTTGTAAGTATCCCTACATGGGAAAATATAAGATATAATTAGACACTCATACTGTGCAAGAGGACACAAGGCCCGTGGGGGCCAACCACCTAATATTACGCTATTACTAGAAATATTTCTATTATAAAGGGTATGAATCTAACCTGAGCTGTTTCCAGAACTGCATGACCCTAAGCAGTGTGGGAACTGGATCTTACATTAAATCTGTTTTTAAATGGCTTCATCTATTAGTCGTCATAGTTTCTAATGTTTGCTTCAACAAACGCTCTCCCACACCAAGGGAAGATGTGAAGCATACATTGCACGAAAAATACTTCCACTTATGCATTCTGATCCCAAGTTTCTGATACTGTGTAACTGACCCAAAGTCAACCTGAGTCCATTTTCATTTTTGACTGAGTGAATCAAGGCACAGATTTAGAAGTTGGGGAAAGGAAATTAAGTGGAAAAACAGGTAATAACCCCATATGCATTTCTAATGTACAAACTATGTCATTAATGTGTTATTATGATGACATACACATGCTGTGTTTGTAGAACCCAAAGCCTGTTCCTGGCTCCGCTCCTCTGCCCTCGTCTCTGCCTCTCTGTACGAGGTGCTCCATTTGCTACAGCTTTTCTAGAAACTACATTTTAAAAGAAACTTTGTTATTATTTATCATTAGAGTTGGTTCCATGTATTCAACTTCTATGTTTACTTAATCGCCATGTTTATATTTCTGAACAAATACACTTTTACCTCTGAACATAGATGTCAAGGAGGCACAGACTATTAAATATTTAGAAGAACCAGGGAGCGCACCATCTCTGTCAATCAAGCTCTGTGTTAGTGAGCAGATGGGTACGCCTGTGCCCGCAGGCCACTGGGGTTGGCATCTAGGGGGCGGGAGAAGCACAGATGCTCCTGAGACAGTGCACAAAGGGAAGACGGCCTTGTCTCAATTCCAGAATTGCCTTCATTCTCTGGAATGTGACAGATTACACCCTACTGCCCAAGCCCAGATACCTCAAATGTGTTTAGTAATGAGCAGTTAAATAGAAATTTTAAAATTACACAATTAAAAACATTTTGTTTTGGCTAATTTCCCTTAAAGACATTTGGCTAAAATCAGCTGTTTCCCATTTGTATATAAAATGGTTTGTGTTCTAAATATAAGGTAACATTACCATTTGATAATGAGCAAAAATATTTCATAAAAATTAAATTCTCAACAATCACCTGGTAACAGAGAACCCAGGTGAAGCTTCAAGGAGGTAAGCAACTTGCTTAAGATCACAAGGATGAGAACCAAGTTTGCTAATACCTAGAGTTCAGTGCTTTCTGGCCACTGAACATACAACCTCTCAGGGAAAAAAACTGTCGTATCTTTAGAATAAGCAAACACTTTCATATACATCACACTGTATTATACATCAATCTAAGGCTATGGAAATGGACAATTTGGAACAAGGATATGTCTAGCTTCCTATGCTAAGACTGACTATAAAAGCCAGGCACTGATGAGACAAATTCCTAAATTATTTTTATCTTGAATACATGTCTTTCCACAGAGTCTATCTTTAAGAAATCCTTATGTAAAGTAAGTTAAAATTGCCACACTTTAGCAAAATATACAGAAGCCAGAAACTATGAATCCTCTAATCTACCTTTCATGAAGACTAATTTCAGTGCCTTTAATGTTAATAGTTTTGCATTAGCTCAGAGATAAATAAATCAAGACCTACCTATGAGAATCGTGAAGAGTCAATCATTTTTACAGATTCTCATTCTGACTAATCTACTGGAGATTTGAGACCATTTCCTTTATTATCAAACTATTTCATGAGATGAAATAGAAATATTATGTATTCTTCAGTTACATAATCTTTCTTAATTATAATATCAATGTTTTATTCTTACTGAACATCAAATTTTTGACAGGGCAACATTTATTTAGGATGAGAAACAGCTACATTATAGATTATAGATATTTAAACAGAGTACTTCACACCACATAAAGAAATAGATACTTAAAATGTGCATAGGAACACGTTAATAGGTACATTTCTCTTCTTTACCTAGATAGAAATCTCAACTTTTTAACAAAAAACCTGTAAGTTTATTTTAAAACAGTCATTTTGGAAATTTTTCTAGTTTTTAACTGGTATTTTTTAAGTATTTGGTTGAAATGGACAAAATAGATATTTACTGTATTATTACCATACCTGAATCTTTGGGAAAAGTAGATTTCTAGATCCTGGGGGATGAGACTTTTAAGACTGGAACTCTTAATCCTTTATATGAAGATACCTTACGGAAGTTATTTGCATTCATAGGTGACCACATGTAACCTCATACCCCCCCTTGGCCTTTAGTAGGCAGCTCGCTCACTCAGGGAAAACACGGCGCTTGAAGCCAGAACACCAGAGCTCTGGTCAGCCCTCTGCTACCAACTAGCTTCTCATCCATGCCAAGTTGTGAGCTTGTTATGAATAGACTTTACTCCATGTATGTTAAGTAAGCAAAACTTACTGATGTCTAAGCTACATATTTTGAGGGTTCCATCTCACCAGACAGACCACCAGCCCCCATCTCTGAAACCTATCTGCAGTCCCACCCACAAGACTGGCCCCTCAGCAGCTACATTTGGACTGACCTTGAAAAAACTCAAACACAGCTGAGTGGACTGAGGTGAGCTACAGACTCAAACTGGTCTGGTAAGACTCACCGTCCCTAGAATTTGGAATTGCAATTCATAGACAACCAGTCAGCCTCGGCTTGCGGTGAAGGCTGTAACGTGGAAACTGCAGAGGTTTCTACCAGAGACATGGAGAAACAGCTAGTCCACAGAGAGAAACAAAAATGATGCAGATGTTCACAGAAACAGTACTCGCCAAGTTCCTGATGGTTTTGCAGTCCTGGTTTCCAATTCCTTCCTGAGGCACAGCTACGTTCCTGCCCTTGTGGTCTGTGAAGCACCATGTGCTTCAGTTCAGTGTCACCACAGGCAATGAGCCAGTACACGTGGAACCAGTCAGAGCAGGGGTAGTAAAGGCCAGAAGAATCCACAAGGTCTTAGCAATAATTTACACATTCAGGCAAAATGGCTAAATGACTGCAAAGTTTCATCTGGGGACGATGACAAAGTTGTGGATGGTGGTGATGGTTGTACAACAATGTGAATGTACTGAATTCCACTGAACTGTACACTCAGAAAGGACTACAATAGTACCTTTTATGTGATACATTTTACCATATTTTTAAGAAGATAATTTTTAAAAATAACTACTGCACACTTAAGGACCACTGTGTATGTATGTGCACATGCATGTGTATTTATGAGTAAAAACTTGGATTGTGTGAATTAAGGTTGTGGAGTATAACCTTAATTATACTTTCAGTCAACTAATAAGATTGGTATTGGTGAAATCAAAAGCTATCCCCTGAAAATAGATGGGTCCTTTCTGAAGCCATTCAGATCTTTCAGGACAGAGGGCACTCCTTAATTATTGACTCAGCACATTGAATAGTGTGACATGACAAAACTCCTCCTTAACCCAGGAAACTCAAACTCTTTCAAAGGTCAGATGTTCACCTATTTTCAAATCAGCATCTTTCTGACTTTTCTGTTTTAAGTTGAAATTTTAAAGAAAAGCAAATAGAAAAACCACAGACAAAAGTCAAGGGCAGGTGTACCCCAAGCCAAATTCAATACTAAGAGCCACTCAAGAGTTTTTATCAACTAAAATTTAGTCAGTTTGGAGGAGAGCCTGGCAATGCACACAACACCCGTTTCCATGTTCTGGGGCTCATGTACTTAGTACTCATCCCTGTAGCACCAAAACCTACTTCTGTACCCAACTAACCAGTCACATCATATTCATTTTCAAAGCACCTCTTGACAAAGTTAAAAGTAAATACCTACTGTTGATCAGTTCTTTGTGCTCAGCAAGGGATTTTGCAGGATCCAGCCAATACTGTGTGAGGAAAAAAAAGGGTAATTATAGAAATTAGTTGCTTTTCATTGGCCTTCACTTTAAGAATATTTTCAAGGTGTTATTTTAAATGGCATTTAAATACTTATTAAGTAAAACATTTAACTTATATACACACAGAAACAAACATAAGAGCTTTCTGCGGCTAGAACACAAAAGAAAATTGATGTCATTCATAGAGAAGAAGAGGGGAGAAACAGTAGTTGCTAGGTTCCTGGCTGAACTGTCACACTGGTTACAAGGTCAGCAGTATCAAGATGCTTGGCCCCAGAGAATGCCCCCCAAGTCTCTTTTCAAAGTCCCTATCACAGCCTCCCGATGGCCATGGCTCCCCCTGAAATGCCCTCACCCTCTTCACTTCCCGTCCCAGCCCTCACAGGTATGGCTACTGGATGTTACGAAGAAAGCAAATTAAGTCACGTCCTCGTTACGTACCCAGGAAAGGCAGCTCTGCACAGTGGCTAGGGGTGCAAGTCCCTGCGCAGCCCCAGCGGGCTTCTGTCCTGCCTCTCCCTCACCATCACCATGTAACTTGGAACAAGTTACTGGGCATCTCTGAACCTTCCTCACACGCTTGCTGTGAGGATTACATAAGTTAATTCATGTAAAGACTTTAGAGGAGTCCTTGGCTCATACTAAGTATTCAGCGCCTGTTAGTGATGGTTATCAAGTGTGTGGGTCTTCTTACTAAGTGCCGTTAGCCAATCTAAACTACCTGTTATTAATTCAAATTAATCTTTCATAAACAGAATTTCAGACAGTGATGGGAGAATTTGGGGCCCTAGGGAGCGGCCTTCCTTTAAACCCCACCTTTATGAAATAAAATCACTGAAAGAAAAAGAAACAAGCCTTTAGCTTTGCCTCTCTGGGAGGAGAGCATGAGAGAGGCGGCGCACAGGGAGGGCTTCGGGTTCTCATCCCGACAGGAAGATGCGGAGCCTCTCCGGGCTGTGTTTGCCAAATGTCGGAGATCCCAAGGGCCAAGCAAGCCAGTTTCCATTTTCTCACGTTCCTGAATAAAGAAGGGCCAGTTCTCACAGCAGGAAGGCAGGCGCTGGCCTGGCTTGAGCCACTTTATTCCCAGCACTCTTGTATTTGCCAGGGTGGAAACGTTCACACTCCCCTGACAGCCCTGGCTCAGGAATCACAGGTCACAAAAGAAGACCCAGCAAACCTTCTTGCCAATTCCCCCTTCTGTACCCCTCCACTGGGGGCAGAAATGCTTGCTCTGCTATATAATTATAATATCACACATAATTCCCTTGCCTTTTATTCCTAATCATGTAAAAATTATTCACACTAAATATATGCCATAATCATTTTACTATAGTACTAAACTCTATTCTGTACACTTCATCTTCATTCTTTGCCACATATATAGCTGTTTCCATTTTTCAACTTTTTTAAAAAGTGAAGTAACCAATATAAGTGTAGCAGCTTAAGATATAATGTTCATTATTCTGGCCCTTATCATTTCTCAATTTTTAAAGGTCTAGAATCACTCACTTTTAAAATAAAAAAGGTATTAGAAACAGAGGTTATAATCAGTGAACTGCTTTTGGGCCCCACAATGAATAAAGATGTGGCTTAGGCATTAAAATAATGGCTCCTAGGGAAACACGGATTCATCCACACAGAGCAAAATCAATCCAAACGTGAAGCTGCACGTCGGACACAGAGCAGACCTAGCCTCTGGTATGCAAAGCAGCAGTACTTCCCAGGAAGTGGAAACATCAGGTGGGCAGGCTCTTTTTTGCCATGCATGTTAAATAAAAAGGTATGACTATCCCTAGATCTTTCAGAGACTATAAAACCAAGGAAAACACACACAAATAACCAAAACACTTGCATTAGGTTTTGGTGGCTGGCAGAAAAATAGCCATTCATTATCGCCAAGCTCTGTAGATCAATTGGTTTCTTTGCTCCAGATTTTACAAGGACAAAATCAAGATGCCAGCTGGCCAGTGTCCTGAAGGATTACCTGGCTAGGGACCTTTCCCACAAGGACACTTCAGGGAGGGGACCTGGAGTTCGGCCATTAGGGGCTCCCCCAGTCTCCCAGTCCCCCCCATGTCAAGGCAACTATATCCGGCCTTCCATCACAGTTACACGCGGGCACTCAGTAGGTGCTTGGGCAGGAAAGGAGGGAAGGGAAGCAAAAGGGCCTCTGCATTTACTACTTTCTGTTTAATCTCATCTTCAAACCAGTAAGAAACAAATTGGAAGAGAGTTTCTCTCTCCTTCTAACATTATCTTCTCAAAAAAATAAATGTTATAAACTGATTCTTCAAACCAATTCATTTTTTGTTTTTGTTTTGTTTGGGGTTTTGGGGGTGGGGCAGGGGATTGATTCTGGGTTTTTTTTTTTGTCTCTAGAATGTTTTTAAGTTGTTAAAAAAGAAAGGTAAACAAAATAGGAAGGACATTTTTAACTAAATGTAACAAAGACTGATTAATGTATCAAACTTTTCACATTAATGATAATCTGTACAATTTTAAAATCAATCTCTTTCCTTAAGGGCAATCAGATTGGTGAGGTGGAAAAATATAATGAAGGTTCTGAGACAAGTTAAAAATTACAATTTTGCAGAAAAAAAGAAGAGTCAAGATTCAGTGAAGCTGTTCAGTCAGCTCACTGCACATTAGATATGCTAAACACCAATCCAGCGTTTGCCGTCCACAAATACCTTGATCCAAATGGAGACCAGGGGTCACGGAAGTCGGATGATGATAAATGTCCCAGAAAATAAATAATAAACATGAGCCACTAGGTTTCATAAACTAACATCTTAAAATGTAAAACCCACTTACATTCAAGCAAGGGAAAAAAATGACCTTGGAGCCAAAGCTGCCACACTGACGGCACTTGTCACCTCTTATTACCAACAAGCAATCGAACACAGCAAGTGTGATCACCGTGAAACATATCAGGCGGCCACTCCATAACCAAAAAGAAAGAGGGCACAAGAATTACCAATGAACACCACAGCCCAATTTTAAGGCCTACATCCAGAGTATTTGCCTATATCCAAGATGTATTTAGATTCTAAAATTGGTATATCATTGATTCATTCATGTAACGTGTATGGAATACCCGCTATACATGTTCTTTGTCGTGTCAGACCCTGTCCTGGGGTTTGTGGGAAAACAAAGACACCTGAGACCCGCCCCTAATCTTGAGGCACTCCTAGCCTAGCAGGGGACCCAGGTCCTGGAATTACAATACAATGTGCTAAGTGAGATGATAATGTGTATGAGATGAGTACATATGAGATAATAAAATTATGTACAAAACGGTTAGCTTCACGGTGAGTGTAGGAAGGCACCACTGTGGAGAAAGCCTTTGAACAGTGGGTTCACAGATTTAAAAAAAACTTTCCCCAAAAACAGAAATGGAGAACAGAGCCTTAAATTTTTATAAAAATGATGTCTATCCACCCAACTGTTCTTAAAGCTCATGGGTTCATTTTTAAGGGACAACACAGAATATAAGACCCCAATTCCTTTACACTTGAGTACTGTATTGAAATTGATGCCACCCACCAGCTAAGACTCAGCTAAGAAATCAATGTTCATGGAGAACTTCCGAAAGGGAAGTGGTCCCTTCACTCCTTTTGTCTGCCCAGGCATGGTTCCCTGTGGCACTGAGCTACAGCATGGCGTTCCTGAGCTGCGCCTTGGTGTGAAGACGGCGTGCCGACCTAGACGGTCAGGAGGAGACCCTGGCCTGTCTCAGCGTTCAAGCAGCACATCCTTCTCTGGGAGAGTCTGTCGATCACTCACTGGTCCCCGCCTCCTCTCTCTCCGCTATTTCAAATGCATTTCCTGTAATTTGCACATCCTCACAATCTGGATTAGATCCTATTTTGTAGGAAAATAGGATAACAGTTAACCAAAACCAACCCTGCTCTCATCCTGATTTCTATAGTGGGCTTCCTAACACAGGAGAGTGTTACCAGACTGCAACCCCAATACCCACTTTCACTAAGAATCAAGATGACGACATCCTTAGCTCTGACCCTTTACCAGGGCACAATGGTCGGCAGTGAGGTGGCTTACCTCTTCAGGCCTGTCAGTCTTAATAACAGCATTCATGTCACCTGGGGAGAAGGGACAGGCAGGCCAAGTTCCTTCTCTCTCTATGACAGTTTTGGCTAAACACCTTGAGCATCTTTCATCTACTTTGATAATGTCTCAATTTCATCAATTTCCTAGGTAACAGTCTCAGAATCAGATGTGAAAACCCTAATATTGTCCTGTAAATAAATATCCTAACCTTCAAAAGATATACATTAAATTGAAGGGTCAACCTTTCATTGGACAATTATTCCTTTAGAGTTTCCTGGAGATTATACAGTAAGCACTAAAAATGTTGGGATAAGGCAAGGACAGCATGAAATAATAAAAGCTTGGCTGCATCTTTTTTCACACTGGGTGTAGTGCTGATTTTTCTTGGTAGAATTAAAAAATGCTACAATGATATTTCATGTTTCCTGTTAATCAAAAAATGGCTTTAAAAGCAGTTTTCATCAATATAACAAAACAACCTCTTGATATAAGGGAGTATAAAGAGAGTTGACCATTTATAAAAGACAATGGAGTCACAAAAATCTCAAAAAATGATTCTACAGTTCAATCCTAGGGAGTTCTAGGACTCTACATAATTTGCACATATATTCCAAGAAATCCAGACTGTGGTGATAGCTGTTCATGCTTTTCCCAATGCTCTGTAGAGAGACCTCAGGCCCTGTAAGCAGCATTAACAGGATGTGGTCTTAATTTACTCCTTGGTATGAATCACAGAGGCCTTAGGTCCTCAGGTAACCACCCCCCATAGCAGAGCTAACTCACAGCAGCAGAAAAACAAGGGCCTGACACTGGGCAATTTGGTGGGAGCGGGGTTGTAACTGGGCCCTTTTTCCAACTGAAACGGATTCCAACAGTCTCACTCACAGGCCCTGGCACCAAGCTAAGAGTTACAGAAACAACAACAGTTATAAATACTAACATTTATGAAATGCTTACCATGCGCCAGGCACTATTAAAGACTTTACATGCATTTACTTATTTAATCCGCTTCATAAGTCTACGAAGTAGGAATTACTATAATTACCATTTTACAAATGAGGAAACTGAAACACTGAGTATTTAAACAACTTGCTCAAAAGGATAGAACAGCAGATCCGAGGAAGTGAACCCCTCTCCATGTTAACCTCAGCTCTGGAATATTGTCCGAATAGGCACGCATAGCCTCATTTTCAAGATTCTGTGTTCAACTACTAACACCTCTCTTCTCAGCTCGCTTCCTGTGATATTCTGACTCCACCAGGACACACGGTTCAATGCTCCTCTACTACCTTTTCATGGGTCCTCCTCCCCCGCACCATGTCTTCACATCCCTCCCCGTCCAGGGTCGTCACCCACTTGCAGTCATCCTCAGTCCCCTTGCACAATCACCCCTCCATGATCTCCAGAGGGAAAAACCCACCAACTCTGCCTCTCCATGCCAGCACCTCAGAGGCTGCCCATAACTGGAGACTCAAGCTGCACAACCACAGATGGACTCACTTTAAATTCATCATCGACAACCCAGGGGACCCAGACCCCTACCACACTTTAGTCTTTCACTTGCCTGAGTGGCTCCTGCACACTTCCTCCCTCCCCTTCCTCACTCTCACCTGATAATCTTGCTTATCTCACTGAGAAAACTGAAGCAATGAGAGGGAAACACGCACACCTTCTCCCTGCATCTACCGATCTGCCTGCATCCCTGCCGGTGCCCTGTCTTCTCTCCCAGGACTGTGGATGAACTACCCATCCCCCTTCTCACCTATTCAGGAACATGTTTCCAGCAATTTTCTGCTCTCCTTTCAGCACCACAGTTTCCCTTCCTGTAGAATCAATTCTGACAGTATACATGCCTTTATTCCTCACATAATTTAAAAAATAAAAACACCTTTTTTACCCCTATATCTGCTTATTTCATTTCTGCACTTTAAAGTAAATCTCATGGGAGAGAAAAAGTTGTTCTATATTCTGTCTCCTCTTTTCCCTCCTGAACACATTTTGGAACACATTCCAGTACCTACGCAATGACCTCCATGTTGATAAATTTGATAATAGATGCAGGAGTCTTTCCCCTTCCCTGAAATGCATTTGTCCTGCAGTTTCTAGGATACCCCTCCCTCTGGCTTCTCCTCCCATCTCATTAGCCACACCTTCACAATCTCTTTGCTAGTTGCTCATTATCTCCCTGACCAGGAAAGGCTAGATGGCCTTACACTCACACCTTACATCAGAGCTCATGGCTTTAAATGCCATCTATATACTGACAACTCCTAAATGTAGCCTGACCAGAATTGTCCCCTGAATCCAACTGCCTACTTGATATTGAGACAGGGACCATGGGTGTAGTCAGAGTAGGGTGAGGGCCTCCGGAAAAGCAGGGTGGGATATTTACAGTCAGCAATATAACAGTGTGGAAAGAAGTCCCTTTTGAAACTCTGTGTTAAGTGTTATGCAAAGTCGAGGTCACACTAATCCTCTAGGAACAAGATACCAGACTAAGAATATAGACATCTTCAGTGAGGGCAGTTAAAAGTCAAAAGGCCAGGAGCAACTTGGCCTAGAATGACTGAGTGGTTTTACAAATAGGGAAGGGTATCACAGCATGACCCGTGACTTTACTGTAAACAACCCTAGCAAGCAGAGAACAACCCAGCCCTCCTTGAGGGCAGGGCAAGTGGTACAAGTCCACACCCCTAAGCCTTTTTTTCATGTTCTCGAAAAACCCCAATCTGCCTACAAAACCCCCTAGACAATGCAGCACACCGGACTCTCTTGTCCCCTCCTGGTGTGAGCCGGGAGCTCTGTCCTATCACTTTATTTCTAAATAAAAGCCTGTACCTTGCTCTCCTACCTTGCCTGTTTGCTAAGCTCATTCTTCGGCTTCGTGAACAAGAGCCCTGGCATCAATATCTCCACTTAAATGCCTATTGGAGTGTCAAACTTTATGTGCTCAAAAGGGAAATGATGATTTTATTCCTTTCTAGAAAACCCTGTTCTGCAGTCTCCCCATCTCAGCAAATGGTACAACACTTCCATTGGCTCAGGTCATAACCTCCTTATCATCTATCTCCTCAAACCATCTGCAAATGCTGTTGACTCTGTTAAAAATGTAAACAAAATCGGATTAATTCTCACCACTCCCTCATCCAAGCCCCCATCACCATTCACCTGGATTTCTTAACTCCTTTAATGGCATCCCTGCATCTACCTTTGCACTTATGGGAATTGCTTTAAAACATAGGTCAGATCAACTTATTATGCTTCTGATGACATCCTCCAGTGGTTTCTCTTCTTATTCAAAGTCCTTATGATGTTCTATAAGGCCCTACAGGATCTGACCCCACTCCCTTCATTCTCCACTACATGTTTTTGGCATAAGGCAGCAAAAAGGGCCTGAAGGAGAGTGTTCACGGAAGCTTTAGGGCCCTCAAGGAGGCTGTCTCGAGGGCTCGAAGGACAGGAAAAGAACTGTTGGAAGCAGAAAGAAAGAGGACGTTATTCTCTAGAGGCAGAAAGTTTAGCAATGCTGTTGCCTATGGCAACATGGAAAATAATAGATGTACCTAATGAACTGGATGATCCAGATAAGGAGATTCCAGGCCGACTGCCGAAAATGCCAATTGTCTTCCTTTGCAGCCTATAATGAAATCTAAGCAGGGAGAGCTAAACTGAAAAACTGTTAAATATAGAGGAGCCAGGCCTTACGGGGTTTGAAAATAAAACTCTCTCATCCATAGATTTATCAAAAGGCAAATTAAGAAAAAAAGGCTCTGGGCAAAGATTGAATCCAGAGTGCTAACAAGAAACCATGAATGTAACTGTAAAACTTTATTAAGTCCTCAAAAAGATGTAATATGATATCTCAGACCCTTTCAAATAAAAGATCTCCTCTAAGAATCTTCAGGGCATTATTCCCCAAAAGCTTTACAAAGAATCTAAGTTATAGAAGAAAAGCTTATCTCAAAATGATTCCTAGGTGTTGCCTTTGTCTAACAGAGTTGATTATAAGTTGATTCTAAGAAATTAAAAAATTTTTTAAAGAATTATATCACTTGGGCTGAAATGGACAGAAACTCTACACACTGAAAAGAGGCCTTTGGACCCCTGATCTTCATCAGGCAAAAAGTAGGCTGAGAACCCTACTCAGCTGCAAACACACAATACTTCTTATAGAAAGGGAAGAAAAACTCAGAGAACAGAACCAGAAGCCCAGAGGGCAGAGGCAGTGATCACAGTGAACAAGCTAGGCAGTAAGACAAAGCTCAGATCAGAGAAACAGGGACATGAGCCGGGCTAGATTTCAGAACTGTCATGGGCACCTCCTGTTTTCCCACACTCTAAATGGAAGCGTCTACACCAGCTACCCTATCCCATGCGTGCCCCGTCACTAATGCTGAACGGTGGTGGGGGCAGGGAGCAGGCGGGGACTGTGGATGTATCTTTCTTACTCCCTTAATTCACAGCTGCTATACTGCAGGGACTGAACATGAAGAACAGTGCCCAAAGAGTCTGAGCTGATGAGATCTTGGACCTCAAATCTGAGTCCAATGTCACAGTGAGATCTGGGGAGGCCTTGGGATTGATGGGTGCATTTAACACGCAGAAAGGGTATAAATAGTTTTTGGCCAGAAAGCAGACTCTCATATTCTAAAGCATGTCTGCATATTCATTGACATACCCCCCCACAAATAGTATAACCTAATCTCTCTTCCCTTTAAATGTGGTCTGGGCTTCTCTTTACTTAAAATCAATAAGCATAGCCGAAGTAATACTGTAACTTTTGAGGCTCAGTCATAAAGGTGATACCACTTTTGCACCTCCCTTCCTGTCTTCTGGATACTTGCCATGGGAACCCAACCAATTACCTCATGAGGAAGCCAAGCAGCAGCACGGGGAATCGACAGCAGGTAGGTGTTCCTCCCCAGCCCTGACGGAGGCCCCAGGCAGGGCCAGGACCCACCACCAGACACCTCACTGGGACCCCGGACTCCAGCTCCTAACCTTTAAGCCTGAGCCTAAGCAGAACAGATGAGCTGTCCCTGCCGGCCCTGTCCAAGTACAGATTCATGAGTAAAACTCGTATTGCCATAATTTAAAGCTACTAAATTTTGAGGTGGCTTGTCATACAGCAATGAATAACGGAACACTTGCCAATTTGTCAAGATCTCTTTGATCCTCTCTTTCGTTTGCCATACTTGCTATTCCTCCTGTGTCTGTGTCATCTGCAAACCTGGTAAGCATGCCTTCTGCGGCTTTATCCCAGATACTGGCAGAGATACTGTGAGCCCTGAGACATACCCAGAAACCTCCCTCTAACTTGGTATCTTTCAGAAATCAGCTCTCTGCTCAAGGATCATCAACCGGACAGTCTTTCAATTTAACCGTTATTTTTTCATTAATCGACAAATAAAGAATAAGTAAGTCAGACAAGAGTTACTTTTTTTTGTTAATGGAACCATCCTAGATGATAGAGAGCCACCATTAATCTCCTAGGAACCCACAGTCCATCCCTTAAACATGCCTTCCAGCCAGTATGTGACTGCCTCCAGCGGAGCTGCCCTACAGTTGCATCTAATAGGTTGTTCCTAATTTCTTAGGCCATAGCATGTAATACCAACAAGTCTGGATTTCTTCCTTAAATAAAAATAAAAGGGTCTTCAGGATGACAGATTCTATAAGAAACATGCTAAACCCTGTGAGTGGCCTCTAATATCAATGTTGTTCTGCTCAAGAGACTTCAGTTCTTCAGTAAGTTTCACCTGCATTTTGGATAACTAAACTTGCTACCCACACACTTCAAACACCTGTATAAATGAGGCCTCACTGTTCATAGACTATGGGATCTTTCTAGCTTGAATTAAAATCTTAAAACTGACATACTCTGAAACTGCAGTAATTAAAAATACAGAGTTGGTTAAGCTAGGGTTTGTTTAAAAAGTCTGTTCTACTAACCGAACATAAGCATAGTGTAACTAACCACGTAGTTTGGCCCAGAGGAGCCACGCCCAATGAAGGGCTCATGAGGTGAGCAAGACCAGGACCCCCACTCAGCACCCCCACACACAGTGCCAAACCCCACAGAGCCCCAGGTACAGGGAGAGCTCAGCTGTACAGGGCAGTCATGCCCCTCTTCTACATTATAGTTTATTTATCCCTAAATGACCTTTAAAAACCAAAGAGTCTGGGTGGGGTGGGGGGATACGGGGAAGGCAGTATAACACAGAGAAGACAGGTAGTGATTCTACAACATCCTTCTACGCTGATGGACAGTGACTGCAATGGGGTATGTGGTGGGGACTTGATAATAGGGGGAGTCTAGTAATCATAATGTTGCTCATGTAACTGTATATTAATAATAGCAAAATTAAA
Source organism: Phataginus tricuspis (assembly GCA_029783875.1). Taxonomy (NCBI): domain Eukaryota; kingdom Metazoa; phylum Chordata; class Mammalia; order Pholidota; family Manidae; genus Phataginus; species Phataginus tricuspis. The sequence continues at coordinate 1,092,646 of JAQQAC010009165.1, read as the reverse complement.
GTAAATTAAATAAATAAAATTGAAAAAAAAACAAAGAGTCTGTGACTTTAACAAACTAAGGACTCCTAAATGTCTCTCTGGCTTCTCAGGAACCCAAACTACTCACCTGACATCTCCACTTGGATGTCCCCTGGGCACCTCAAGCTTCACCTACCCAAAATAGAACAATCATGTCCCCCATTCTCAAAGTCCACCTGCTCCATCAGATCCTAACGCTTCTCGGCTTGAAACTCCCAACAGACTCTTACGCACACAACCGCCCGCCACAGGCTCCCGGGGCCGCATACTGTGGGCCGTGCCCACCACTCCTGCTTCATCACCCTCATTCTTACTGCCATCGGGCATCACGGGCCTGTCAGTTCTACACCACCTCATATTTTCCCTGCCTTATGGTCACTGTCCAGCTGACTCTTCTGCCTGCCACACTTCTCCCTTCTTGACATTCAAGTCCCAGTTTAAATGTCATCTCAAGGAGGCTTTTTCTGGCCACCCAACGGAAGTAGCCTACCAGTCATTCTGGCATATCACCTTACATTATTTTCAAAACACTCTTCACTGCCTGATATTTGAACACCTATTTATGGTCTGTCTCTCCTCTGAACTATATACTATTGTAGACTGGAGACCTTGCCTCTTGCTGACTGCTGCACCCTAATTTCTGATATACCAGTGGTCACCCAGGGAAGAGTCGCTGCGTGACTGAATGGAGATGAGAAATAGCAAATGCTCTTCTCTCCGCACAGTCCCAGGTCAGGAGCGCTGGTGAGAGTAAAGACAGAACACTAAAGAAATTCCCTCAAAAAATATTCTCTATAACATATCCTGCAATCCCCAAAACTGGTGGGTAGCTTGCAAGAAAAATAAGCTTCTATGCATTATCTCCTTTTAAAGGGCCTACTTTTGTTAACTCAAAAAGCAACTTTCAAAACTCACAGTCTAGAAGGGAAAGTGGGTAAGTCTTGCCTTCTGCCCTCCCAAAAAATCACCTGCCTAACTTTGAACAATTCCTGGAGTACCTCTTTTACTGAAACAGGTCATACAGAAGACAGATAAACTGGTCACCTTAACTTCAGTACATGCAATGTATTTGAAATTTTATAAAGTTCAAGACAAATAATACAGGAAATCATAAATAAAATACATTTTATCAGTAGGCACCTCCCAATCAAGTCTTTTTTATATTCATGGAGAGAATCCTCTTAAGATTCAGAGTAAGGTTAATGCAAGGTCTATTTATCAGAAGTTTGCATCAAAACTCTAGATTAAAAAAGAACTAATTTCCTATGATAATCAAGAAAATGTCTAGAATCATTAACTCTAAAACCACTGCTTTCCCATTAGTCAATCAATCAACTGTCTGAAATTCTATCTTGTATAGCTTGTTTTGATTTAACCAGGGAGAATGACAGTCTAATTTAATAAAATGTTGGTAGTAAGGAAATCAGCGATATTCCTGCCACACACTTAGACCACTGCAGATCACAGAAAACCTGTTTCATTGACAAGAACAGTTAGCATATCCACATACTTTCCTATATGTACAAATATATGTGGATATAATATATAGTGAGGTTCTGAGGTTCCTACCATTCCTCATAGTTTTGTTTTAAAGTATTTTGTACCTTTATCATTCTCAACCATTCTTCCTTTTAATATTAAATCTTTGGTGAAAAAAGGCACTGGGTGCCAATAATGAAGAAAAAAATTTCTATGCCCAATAGAATTTAGTCCCTCACCTCCCTAACCTTGGGAAGCAAAAAATGTATGAAAGCCACAGGATAAAATGTTTTATTATACATGCCCCATGGAAGACCCATTCATGACTATTGTGACTGACCTTCTGAGAGGGAAAAGGAACATTAAAAAGAACTGTGAGAGAATTAAGTTCAGGATACATCATGGAGCAGAGTCTAGACAAATCTAGGTCCTTCAGAAGCATTTTTGGAACCAGGACGAAGTTCACACATACAACAGAAACAATGAAGGACAATCAAGCATGCTCTGCTTCTGCCCAGGTGCCACGGTGAGGAGAGCAGGCCGCACACCAAGCAGCCCCCCGCCCACTTCCCGGAGCTCCGCTCAGCGTGTCAGCGCCTGAAGTCTCAGGGTGCATCACGTGACTGCGCTCAGAGGAGATGCACTCACTCTGACCATCGTCTCTTCCACTCTCAGTAGAGACTGTTCATCAACTGTAGAGAAACAGGAGAACCTATTTACAATGAAAATACTGTTCATTATAAGCAAGTGTTTAAAAATCATGGGATCCACAACCCTACAGCTACTGGCAACATTACCTAAACTCGAATCTTCACACACCTTCTACCACATACTACATTACCTCTTACTAGAGAAAAATATTCTGAACAGCACACAGGAGCTGCCGCACAGTAAGAACATCACATATCTGTAATTCCTTACAACCGCATACATCTCCATCCTCATTTCCTAAAGCTTTGTTTTTTTTTTTAAATATTGGTGAGATTGGTTGAAATGAACAGAGTCCTTTCAGGAGTGAAGCAAGACACTAAACTTAAAAGCAGCAGAGCAAAGAGGCGGCAAGCGACACTGAAAGGCGAGGCAGGGAGCGCCCCTGTCAGGCCCCCTCCCTCTGGCCCACGGCTCCTCTAGGCGGGGGCCTTTTGTTCACTGATGTCCCAGCTCAGCTGGCAGCAAGGGAAGGTGGTAACAGTGATGAACAGGCCATGATCCCTTTCCTCAAGGAGATTCCAACCAAGTCAAATACAATGTGCTATTTGTAATATGACAGGTGCAGGCCCAAGGCATTCCTGGGAGGGAAGGAGAACTCTGGGAAGAGGGAGACCTCAGGAAGCCTCCAGTGGGTGATAAGGAAGAGCAGGATTTAACCAGGCATAAATGAGGGAGCAGGAGAAAAAGGCAGGTGCTCCAGCAGGGGAAGCAGCGCAGACTTCACTCAGACACTCCAGTCCAGGTAAGGAGCTGCACGCGGTGACCGAGCGTAGCTGACGCACCAGGAGTGTGGGTTTGCAGGATGAGTCAAGTTGCACTGCAAGAGCAGAAGCTCATGAGCAACCAAGGGCCACACTGAAAGACCTTGTAATCCCTGTTAAGAAATTCATGAATTTTCTCTTAGGAATCTGATAGAGGATTCTAAGACACAGAGGAGGAGATCCCATTGAAGTTGCCTTCCTCAAAGAAACTGCAAGGGCAAGTGGGGAAACACTGGACAGAACAAGAGCAAAGGCAAAAAGATCAGCTGGAAAGTGTTCACAGAAACTCAGGCTGAGGTGCTGGCTCCTCAACTAGAATTCAGAGACAGAGCCTGGTTCTAGAGAAGTTAACAGGTGACCACAAGTCCTGTTTGCAACTGCTGTCCCAGCTGAGTTCCAACAGTGGCCCTTTTCACTCTAAGAGTATCCTGAGTTGGATTGTTTATTATATAGTCAGTCCAGCTATTAAGAAGTAGAACTGACAGGACTTGGTGACTGGTTAGCTATGTGGGGAAGGACAAATGATGCAGTTACAAATGACACCCTAGTCTGCACCATGGGGATGGTGAAGGCATTCATTCAGTAAAGTATTTCAGGGATCAGACATCTCAGGGACACAGACATGAGGATTTCCCCAAGGGTACATAGGCAAGAGATGGTTTAAGGGACTTCATTCCCAGATCCTCAACTTCCATACATACTCTTTTCTAAAAGTGATCTACCCAAGAACAGCCCAAGATTAGGAGGTCATGGCCATTCATGGCAATGCCTGTCCATTGTGCTACCTGTGCACGCTCCCCTTGGTCCAGTTGCACCTCTCACCCATTTCAATCTTTCTATGGCACAATGTCTCAGAATGCGGAAAATCCCAGGAGCAGAAACATGGAAACATTTTTAAATACCAGTATCAGCAAAGTTGCCTTTAATAAAGATACCATAAGTTATATCTTTCTCTACTTTATATGTATTCTGATAAGTACTAGGCAAGGTGATAGAGGCTTCATGTTTTGTCCCAAAGTCAGGTTGCTCTGAATTCAGATATATGTATTATACAGTAGGGCAGCAAAGGCAGGGGTGATTTTCACTTAACAAACTTGCAACTTCCATCTTCCAGCTATCAAAATACGCATGGCTCGTGGGGAAGAGTCCAATGAGAATAAAACAAATCATAGCTCTGGTAAGCGTATCTCATCTAAGTGACAAAATACTGTGCCTTATCTGTCTTCCTATCTCAGAAATAAAACTGCAAAGTGAACCACCCTTCTCATAGTACACATGTCAACATTAAAATTGACAAATGACAGAAACCATGCTGGTTTGGCTGAGTGCTTTGATGATGACTGGCTTTGCCTAAGAGTTATATGTTGGACATTTTCCATAAACTGAATGAACTAAATCTGTAGTTCCAAGATTCTAATGAGAATATAAAGTACACAACTAGACAAAAGCATGTTATTAAAAATCTTGTATTGGGAAATGCATGTCAAAATTAACAATTTTAATTTTTCCTAATCCTTTCTAAGTTGGATTAAATCAGGTACCTATAACTAAAAGAGAAAAAAAGCATAATTAAAACTTTTGATAAATCATGCTAAAGCATTTTTAATATATTTATTAGAAATTGTGAATTGAAGTACTGTAATGATGAACAAATTGCTTGCAAGTCAGGTAGTTCTGAATTCATTACTTTTAGCTAAATTGAAAGAGACCCAGTGAGTGGTCTGAGGGACCACTGCTCTTGGGAATACAAGAGAAGGAGAAGATTGACAGGGGAAGGTGATAATTACATTGTATTTGAGGTACCTGACAGACAGCTAAAATTAATTTTAGATAACAGATCACTATGTGATTTTTTGGTAAAAAACTTAGACAGGGTCAAGGAAATTGAGTGATCTTCTGTTATCGAAACTCCCTCCTTTTCTATCTACATACTTTAGTAGACAAGGTAACCCAGTGCTCACATCTATAAAAGCAAAAAATAGGAATAAAATGATTGTTGAGCCCTGTATAACTCCAGGAATATATTATAATCATCCAGGGGGAAGTAGACTAATTGAGAAGAAAAATCCCCATTCATTAAGAGATGCTCCAGTAAAGCTTAACTTTTTATGTTTAATAATTACTAAAATGCAAAATATTTTGCTGTTTTAATTAAATGCTCATAACCATGGCAATAACAACTACTCGTACAGCTCAATAACAATTAGAGCCTCAAGACCTCATAAATTAAACTTTAAAAATGTATATGTATGGTATTGTTATGGCTAAATATATTAATAAAATATAAGTTTAAAGAGATAAAAAGAATCTAGAGAAGTTTCTGACTTTTAACGAAGAGCTTGTTCATGTACATAGTTTTAAAGGTTAATGATGAGTACAAAATTGCTATGATATACAGATTTATTTGATGCATTTAAGAGAAATATGACAGATTTTACAACATAAACATCTGTGATAAATCAAAAATTTGCATCTATTTAAACTCATGATAAAAAAATTTTATCCTTAACCTAAAATTGTACACAGATACAGTTTTTTTTTGAATTTCTGGAAAACAACTTCTCTCAAGAACATAAAAAAGAAGAGCAGGTCTGGAAGGAGAGATGATGACTTCACTTTTGAGCATGTCACATTTGCAGTGCCTGAGGGACATCCAAACACGGAGTAAGGGCTAACATTCTACTGCGCTGACTGCACAGTTTAAGGCACTAGCCAGGTACTTCATACAGACTCCTTTAATCCTCATTACCAGCCTTTGAAGTAAGTACTATTACTAGCCCCACTCTATAAGTGGGGAGTCTGAGGCATAGAGCGGTTAGGAGACTCACCCAAGGCCACACAACTCTCCCAAGCAATAAAGTGTATGGATCCAGACAGTCTGTACACTGAGTCCATGTTCTTTACACAATATAACGCCTCTTGAGATGTCTGGGTTGGAAATACAAATATGGGGATCATTTGAGCCTTTAGATAGTAATTTATCTGTGGAGAAGATGAGATTACATAGGAGGAGTGACACATATTTAATAGGAAAATAAGAGGCTGGGTGAAGATGAAAATAAGAGATTCCCATAAAGATGCATCTGGCATTCTCTTCCAGTCCCCTGGACTCTTGAAAACCTTCTAGCCATAGTTTTTTCAAGATTCTTTCCAGGTACCCTTGTGTTGGCTGCTGCTCTGGTTAAGATGTTCTTTATAAAGTCAAAGAGCTACTGAAGAAAACCTTTCTGCTTCCTGATCTTTGCCCTCTATTCCTCCACCAGGTGCCTGGACATGTTTCAGACAGTGAAAGCTTTTTCCCCCCAGTTTTACAGACATCCAATTGACATACAACATTGTATCAGTCCAAGGTGTACAGCATAATGATTTGATATATGTACATATTGTGAAATGATCAGCACAGTAAGTCAGGTTAACAACCTTCACCACATAAAATTATAAATTCTTTTTCTTGTGATGAGAACTTTTAAGATCCACTCTCTTAGAAATGTTCAAATATACAATATCATTAACTACAGTCATCATGCTGCACATTAGATCCCCAGAACTCCTCACTTACATGAGTGAGCTCATACAGGGTTTGTTTTTCTCTGTCTGACATTTCACTTAGCATGATTCCTTCAAGGCCCACCCATGTTGTCACAAACGGATTTCCTTCTTTTTTATGGCTGTATAATATTCCATCTCTCTCTCTCTCTCACACACACACATCCTTATCCAATCATCTACTGATGGACATTGGGTTGTTTCCATGTCTTAGATATAAAAGTTACAATTTTTAATAACCCAGCATGACAAACTTCCTCTTTCTTTGCAAAAGGACTCACAGTATCCCTTATATACATCTTAGCAGTCATTATGGGTGTTTGTCAGAACATAAAGTTACAGAAAGTGAAATCTCACTCACAGCGCAACATACAACAAATCAGCATTACTCGTGGCAGAGCCTGCCTGCTAGTGCTCAACGGATGGGGATCACGTCTCCTCAGTAATACTCAGAGCATTTGGGGCGTTGGGGAGGATATAAATATATACACAGTTTCGTTCATATTTTTTAAGGAAATTGTTTCAGAGATATATAGTACCAGAAGAAGTAGCATTAAATATGTGAGCCTGTGTCCAATTAGAACATAAGAGACTCATGGACAAAATCATATCATCATTTCTAGGAAGAAGCAGAGGAAATGTGATCATAAAGAAGACTGAACAAAAATAACCAGAAGAAAACTTGAAGAGGAAAACAAGGAGAATGCGTTGTCATAAGGGCAAAAAGGAAAAGATTTCAAGGAGTGAGTTATTACAATCAATGCAACAGAAAGGTCAAGAAAGACAAGGGCTGCAAGTATGGTTTGGATTTAGCAACTAGACCCTGTGGTGACTTTCAGTGGCATGTTAGGTATCAAAGCTGAACTGAGAGAAGTTTGGGGATGAGTGGGATTTGAGAAGGGGAGGCAATGGATTTAGGGTGGCTTTGTGGAGTTGAGGTATGATGCAGTGAAAGTCAGTAGGGCAGCAGGCAGAGGAGGGCATGAGAGTGGGGGAAGGATGGTTTTAAACTGGGGAGACCTGAACATGCCCAAACCCTGCTGGAAAAGGGGAAGAGAGAGGGAGGGAGAGAGACAAAGGAAGAGACAGGTGATACGATCCAGGCCATAGGCTTTAGGGGTCTTCCACTGTGAGAGGAGAGCAAGGCCGGCGTAAGAAGCAACAGTGTGGGAGGGTCTGGAAGTGGGGAGGGTACCACCTGGTCACTTCTATTGTGCTGGTGAAGTGAAAGGAGCTCACGGGGGAGGAAGCCATTCCCCCGCCTGCTGTATCTGCATGCTTCATGTGTCTCTCCTTCTTTGACTTCTGAAGCCATAGGGCAGAAGACCCAGCAGCTGGATTCTCAGAGCCAGGTTGAATTCCATATTTATGGAGGCTCTAATTATACAGAACTCCTGCCTTTGAAGGAGTAATTTGTAAAAGAGCCTCAAGTGCTTACATTAAAATAAAACATGATTACAACTACTACCTTTAAAACCAGAAGCTGTACTGGAGCATCACATTTATCCTTATTACTGCTTTCAATAACAACAAAAATCATCTTCAAGAATCTCCAAAGGTATTAGAGTCCAGAGCTTGTTTGATTTTCTCTCTTCTTTCCTCCAAACTGATTCCTGCTTTCCTCTACACCACCTTTTTAAAGAAATGTTACCCTCCATCCTCATTTCAACGGGAAGGCCTACTACATGTTAACACCTTATGATCTACAAAGAGCTTTCATATTTTCTCTAATTTGGTTCTACAACAATCTGGAGAGTTGGTGGTAGGAGGAGGTGTTATTTTCAATATTCAGAAAAATTAAGTGACGTGACTATTCAGGACTCTGACTTATCTTGTGGTCCAAAGGCGTTACCTGTTCCACCACATCACACTCCATTTATAATGACTTCTGAACACCCAAAAGGTGGTTCAAGTTTCTTCCAGGCTCCAAGTAATTTCAGATTCACCCAATCATTTAAAGTGAACAAGCCTGCACTGTAATTTCAATTCTCTGCCAATCAGTAGCAGATCTCACCATCCCTCTCCCATAATAAGGAACCCAGCTAACCTCGAAACAGCAACTAATATTGCTCATAGACATCTGGGGATGCTCATGCAGCCCTAATCACAGAGAAATCCTGAGCATCTGCAGAAGGATGTATGCTATTATTACCCAGGAAAAATAGCAGTGTTCCAGTTTTCTGTCTGATGTGGTGAATCCAAATAAGAAAGACCTGATACTTCCACTGAGCAAACAAGAATAAAATGCTTCCTGATGTAATTACGTGCATTCGTTCCTTTTTTGCTGCTGTAACAAATTGCCATAAACTTGGTAGCTTAAAACAATAGAAATGTACTATCTTACAATTATGAGAGTCAGAAGTCCAAAAATGGTCTCACTGGGGGCCATGAACTGAATGCTTGTATCCCTCTAAAATTCATATGTTGAAACCCTAATCCTAATGTGATGGTATTTAGGAAGTGGGGCCTTTCGGAGGTGTTATGTCATAAAGGAAGAGTGAATTAGTGCCCTTATAGGAAGAGACCAGAGAGCTAACTAGCCATCCTTTCCCATGTGAAGTCACAAGGAGAAGCCGATTATCTGCAGCTTGGAAGGAGGGCTCTCACTGACCACACTGGCACTCAAATCACCTAGTGATTTGACATGGCAATTTGTTATAGCAGCCCAAACGGACTAAGGAAGGTACTAGGTTTAAAATCAAAGTGTAGGCAGCGCTCCCTCTGGAGGCTCCTCTCCCAGCTTCTAGGGGCTGCCTGCACTCCCCGTATCAAAGCCCCCTTCCAGTAACCACATGGTTTTGACCTCTGCTTCCACTGTCACATTTCCTTCTCTCTGATTCTCCTGCCTCCCTCTTTCACATATAGACGCCTATAATTACATTGGTCCTACCTGGATAGTTGAGGATAATCTACCCGTCACCAGATCCTTAACTAACCACATCTGCAAAGTCCCTTTTGCCATATAAGGTGACATTCACTGGTGCTGAGGATTTGGATGCAGAGCACAGAGAGAGCAGGACCCATTCAAAGCAAAGACACACCAAGCTGAGCTGCTCAGCCCCAGACCGTATGAGAGACTGAGGAGGTCCTGCTGAGCTAGCAACAAAACAGGCAGTCTTAGGATGCGCTGGAGGGGGGCAACTCCTCCGGAAGTTCTGCTGTTCTAGATTAGTGGTCAGTACTTTAAAAGAATTTTAAATATTTACAGCTAGTAGCTGGTGGGATCATGTGACAAATCTGGGTCTTTCTGACTCTCATGTGTGTTCTCGTAATTCCTAGGACACACTGCCCCACATCCACCTTAAATGGAGGGTGGGAATTTTCTTTAAGTCAAACCCAGGCCCTGACAAAAAAAGAGCTACATGCCCTGCACAGACCAGTCTGGATCCAACAAGGACCTGGATGACACAGGCCAAAGCGGAAAAGAAAGGAGGCTGTATGCGCAGGCTAAGTGCTCTCCCATTTGTCTTCAGGAAAAGGAACCCCAAGTATGTGAACCCCACTGTGCATCTTTGAGAGACTGTTTCATAAACGTGAGCCTGAATGCATGCACACAGCATTGTGTTAATTCAGTCTTAATAAACATATCTTCATGAAGAGTTGTTTTTAACTTCCCAGAGGCTCTTTTAGAAACTACCTGAAAAGCAAAGTTCAATTATGGCGCCCAGAGTTACAAGTCAAGTCAGGTGCACTCCTTAGAAGTTTGCTTTAACAAGGTCTATTTCTGTCTAGCTCTTAACTCTCTACATCTGAATCGACGTGTTTATTACATAAATTTCTCAACTTGGTTTCATAGAATGTATAGTTTAATAAAATGTGTTTTTCATTTAATATTCCCAGCAGTAAATCCCCTTTCCCCAGAATTCTTGAGGCTATGTGCAAAAAACAGAGAACACTGTAGCACATGGCCTGCCATATTAGGCATTCATTAAATCACTGTCGAACAACCACATGGACACACACATACACAAAGGCTCAAATAAATTCTTATCACAGGTCAATCTGAGAAGTTTGCTTATTGGAAAATACCACTTAACTCATCTCAAAAACATTATAAATATAAATTGCATAGAAAGAGAAATCCATAGCATCCTAAGGTATACAAAACATTTTCATCTCACATGCATTCAAGTCAGGACATTATGCTGGTTGAAGGACTTGGAGACATGAAAACCTGGGCTTAAATTCTGGTCCTGAGACTTGTGTGACCTTGAGGAGCTTGTGTGTGACCTTGGGAAGGTTGCTTAGCCTTCTTAGCCTCCATTTTTTCATCTCTAATGGTAGGGTAATAATATTTAACTTGGACAGTTGTTCTGAGCATGTAACGACAATGTATGGAAAATGTCCTACAGTTCCTGGTGACTGATGACGCTGATGGCCATGGGTGGTGGTAGTGCTTTAGTTACCCTGGTCCTCGCGGACAGACTACAAGTTCCCAGTCATGTGAGGTCCATCTGTCCCAGGGACACCTTCCTCAGGCACATTGTTCTCTAGTTCTCTAGGGCAGCTGCCTACCTCTCCGGTCCTGTAACAAGTCTCTGAAATTCTCTGACCATTCTCCACTGGCCCTTCAACCACCACCAGTCTAGCTTACTTGCTTATACTTTGCATGCTTGTACTTTGACTGCAACTGGCTGAACTAGCAGTTCTGTACACGACCCAGTCTATTCTCTCCACCCCCAGCCAGTCTGGCCTGGTCCCAAGGCATAATCCATCACCAATGAGAGAAAGCGGGACAGAGAACATAGGGTTTCTCACTGAGGAGAGCCATCTCTTCTTTCTTCTTCTTTCTTCCCTTTTATCCCCAGCTCCTTCTCTCACTTTCTCTTTTTCACCTCAAGAATAGACCTAAGCAGTCCCTCTTAGTGCTTCAAAGTCTTCTGCATGTATTCTTAATTGTAGTAAAGATTGTTACAGAGGCATTCCCCACCGAAAATAAACTTTTTGGTGCAGAACAAGAGCAAAGCAATACACAAAATCCAATCTAATGGATGGTGACTCAAACACATTCATGGAAATCCTTATTTTTAAGATAAAGATTTTTCACCATGCCTTGTACCACTCTAACATAGGGTTGCTCTTTAAATCCATATTTACCTTAAATAACTATTGGCTCTGCAGGGGTGCCCCTATAATATAGCGACAGGACAGAGAATTTGAGTCTGTCAACATTTCCCCAGAAACTTAGTTGCAGCTCGGGTGATTGCCCTTCTGGAGTGAAAAGCCTGCCTGAGTTACTCCCTGAGAGCCCCTAAGCTCTGCCTCAGCACCCAAGGAGAGGGCATCAGGTAGAGAGCAACTGCTCCTACCCAGACGGGTTCCAACAGCTCTCGAGAAATGGTATGTATGCCTTTGGTGAAATGGTTTCCTAGAAGGCAGATTTTCATGACCCTATTCTCACAGCTTCCTACAATCAAACAGAATATAAGACAGACATCTGAACATGCAAAGACTAAGCAATGTTTACAAATCACCTCTATTTTGGGTTCACTAGAAAATAAACTCAGGAGGCAAAAAATAGTTTTTTTCGTATGTGATTTACACACCTGACGTTTTAGCCACATCAAAAAACATGACTAAAGTGCTATCTCCTTCTAAGTGTGTAATTTCTCCTGAAACCTATATTATAAACACTACCATAAATGCCAACCCTTAGAATAAAGGTAAGAGAAAAAATTTTTTGGTCTTAAAATAAGCCCTAGAAAACTTTGAATAAACTATCATAGGTAAGTGTATAAGCATTTTACATAAACTATCACCTATTGCTAATGCTTTTGCAGTGATACAGACCATTGTTTGAAATTCTCTAGCTTTTCACATTTTCACTTTTCTTTGCAAAGTTAAAAAAAAAAGGCAGATAAAGTCTATGTAATTTTATCAGGACAGTCCATCTTTCCAGGCAAAGTCTGACTATAAGATCAGGAAACTGTATTTTTCTCTGCTAAGAAAAATGTTATTTCAGAAATATGAACGTAATACAAGATATCTTCTATCGCCTCCTAGTTAATCTTTCAGTATAGATTTATAGTTCTGCTATATTGACTTATGGCCTGTACAGGACAGAATTCAGAGAACTTCTAATGATGTCCATTTCCCTTTCTTTGAAGTGTGAATTAATGACCATTTGCCTTTAGAAAGCTATTCCTTTCTATGGAAAGCTAACCAACACACCCAATTTTTTATTCCTACTTTGTAAAATCCACCTTTGAAACAGAAGAGATTATGGAACTAACTCAAGAAAAATCACAAACTATAACCATCAGTAGCATTCCATTTGCCTGCCTCTCCTCATTCTAGCACATTCCTGGGGCCAAGGCAGAGAAACTCCACTCAGACAATCATGTCCCTCACTGAACAGACCCCAGATGACCAAGTGGAGGCTGGGAGCATTAATGAAGGAAGAGGAAGAAATACTTATTTCAACAGGAGTTGAATAACATGAAAAACAGAAGTTAAATAGGATATTTTTAAGGTAAGTGTATAAGCATTTTACATAATAACATTGTGGCTATCTGAGGTTAAGATCTTCATTAGACCAAAACAAAGTCACTAATGAATGTCGTTTCATATCTCAAAATCATTACCTCCAAAGTCTTACCTCTGTTCATCAAAGAAACAGTTTTTCAGCCTTATAACCATATAGAATCTATACTAACCAATGCAGTGAGTTTCCGAGTAACCATCCAACTAGTCAAGAAGATGTTCTGAGTCAAAACCTTGTGAACAATGGACTTTAGACACCAAAAGCTTGGCTGTTTTCATTACTGTTTCTCCAAAAAGCTCATGAATAAAAACCTCTATTCTTATTTTATATAATTGCTTATCCAACTTCTAAAAGTTAGATAGGTACCTTTTCTACAACGTATGCATTTCTTCTCTTTAACCATTACTTCCTTAAAAGGCAATTAACACCTGTCACTTCAAAAGAATAGCCACTTGCCACCTAACATATCAGATGGCTTAGTCAGCTGTCCCAATAACACAAATGCAAAGTACTCTGTTATATGGTTGCAAAAATGTCCACCAGGTAAGCCATGTAGGTCATCTGCAAAGAGGATATTCACCCGAGTTGTGAATCCTGCACCTTTACAGACTTTAGGCCAAAGAGGAAAAAAAACGCAAATAAACCAGCAAGGGAAAACATGTTCATGGTTTTTAAAATCATTTCTAGTTAAAGAGCCTAACCACCTAAAACCACACCAGGGAAGGCCAGAGATAGAGTGAAATTTATAACCAGAAAAGTTTAATATGAAATCATTGTACTCACTGTCTGATGGCTTCTGTCACAGAAACGCAGTCCAAAATAATCTATCTCCACAAGATTTATGTGACGGAATACGTGGTCAAGGACAACAGAACCTTTCGTTGACTTCTGCAAAAATAATTCACAGTTTTATTTTATTTAACAAGGTGGCTTGTCTTTCTCAGCAGGACACAGTCATAGTTTCTCATCATTTATCAGCTTCACTCACAACAGGAGCAATTTTATTAGCTGATTTTATGGTCCCTGCTTTGAGTTTTGCCTTAGTTACAAAGAAAAAGGGATTTTAGCTAAATGTATTAAAGAGTTTGTTCTGGAAAATATTTTTAAATTATAGTGGGTTTTAAGTTAATAGAGGCTACTTACGGGATTGTAAATTATCTTCAGGATAAAAGTATTTTAACAAAGATCATCTTTTATATGAAGAACATCTACTAAGCTCATCAAAAATGCCCCAATTCTTTCACTTTAAAAAGCAATTTTCACCTACAGTTACTTTCACAACTAGTACATATGATATATAAAACTAAAACAATAGCCAAAGCTTTTATTTTCAATCCTCAACTAATAAACCCATAGATTAAAGCTGCCAAAGTTAATGTTCTGAAAAGCCCTTGTGAAGATATTTCACTTTATCTTTCACAAAAGCACAGACATAAAGAAAATATTTCCCTTGGCTGCTTTGGAAATGCTGATACCTATCTAAAAATCTAATCTCTCTTCTCCCCCTCCCACTACATACACAGATTCTTTCAACTAAGATACTTATCCAATCTATTAAATACTAATTATCCACACATACAAGACACACACTTATCAGCAAGCACTACTCCACATGCTACATTATCTTGAAGATAATCCATTTCAACAGCAGACCTGGAGACACAGACCTTTCTCTCTTGTACCCTGTCATAGGCAGGCGCAACAGGGTAGGACTGTATTTTTCCTCAGAGAATTACTCTTCCATGCTTACTCATATACGCTGCTTAAGATTGTACTGCTTTAGAAAATGAATTTGTAACGGGAGGGAAATATTTTGATTAAAAGTATTATAAAATGGGTCATAAGAGGTGATAAAAGCTCACACTGGGAGAAGATAGCTCTTGTTACAAATCCCAGAGGCATTCTGTTTTCTTCTAAATTACCTTGGTTAAACTTAAGAGGTCCAGTTTTCAAAATCCATTAGATGATTTATAAACAAAAAGCCCTTCCATGATGGATCTTTAGGTTGTGGAGCATTTCTGCTATAATGACAAAGCTACATCCTTCAGGTGTCTGTTTCAGCTCCTGTACCTACGTCTTTAGCTAGCATAACAGTCTGGAAGTGGAACTACTCATTTGGAGAATATGCATTCTTAACATTACTATAGGCACTGCCAAAAGAACCCTTACAGTTCATCCAATGAGAGCACATTGTTACACACCATTGCCAACATTTGGATTGAACCAAATTTTTCCAATCTGATTGGGCAAAAAAAGAGGGGAAGGGATTATTGCTTTAATTTGCATTTTCCTATACTAATAAAAGTGCTCTATCACATGCTAACTAATCAATTGTATTTCCTAGTTAGGCATTCTCTAATCCAAAGTTTATGAGCAAATTCTCCTAATACTTCCAATACTTGTACAATTTTACTTAGCATATTTGGCTCTTCACTCCACTAGAAATTATTTTTGTGCTTGGGATAAGACCCTAACTTTGCAAGTACATAGACAACTGCACCACCATTTACCCAAAAAGCCATCATTTCCCTCTTAACGTAAGACAAATTTATCATCCACTAAATTAACCCTTCTTCTATCCCATGAATTATTCCTGGACCAATCAGTTAAGATTTCAATGAGTTCAGTTTAACATAATTTTTTGATATCCATTATTCTTTCTCAAAATTGTCTTTGCAAATTCTTAAGCAATTTTCTCTACTGAAAACCAACTTGCCAATTTAATAAACAACTTTGTAAAACAAAAAGTATACTTTTCTTCCATATAGATCGTATAAAATTCTGCTTGGGCTTTGTGGCAGGCAGAGTTTATACAATGCTCCCCACCCCCTAACCCCCCCCAAAAAAGTCCTGCTCTAATCCCTGGACCAATGAATAAGGGAAAATATCATTCCTGTGACTGTATTATATGCCATAGTTTATCTTAATAGGGAGATTGGAGTGGATCTGACCTAATTACTTGGGCCCTTCCGAGCAAAGTACTTGTCCAGCAAAAGAGAAAGGCAGAAGGAAAGTAAAAGATATTTGAAGCATGAGAACAACTCCACAGGTCCTTGCCACTTGAAAGATGGAGGGGGCCATCTGAGAAAGCAGTGTTAGCAGCCTCAAGATGCTGAAAGTGAGCCCTAGCTGACAGTCAGTGAGTAATTGGGAACCTCAGTCCTACACCCACAAAACTGGATTTTGCTAACAACCTGAAAGAGTTTGGAAGGAGATTCTGCCCCCTGAGCCTTCAGATAAGAGCCCAACTGACCAGCACCTCGATTTCAGCTCTGTGAGACTGAGCAGAGAACCCAGCCATGCCATCCTGGATTTCTGATTGACAGAATGGCAAGATAATGGAAGGGGGTATATTTAAGCCACTTGTCTGTAGTAATTTGTCATGCAGTAATAGAAAAGCTAATACAGTCTTATTCTTAGCTATTTTGTAGTTTTATTATTATTACACTATATTTTCTGACTGGCTACTGCTAATATATTAGAAAGCAACTGATTTTTCTACATTGGTTTATTTCCCAGCCTTCTTGCTAAGATCATATTAGTGAAAAGAGTTTGTCTGTGGAGTCATTTCAGATCACCACATTTTTTACAAACAGGAAGTGTTCTAATTCTTCCTTTTCAAATGCCTCCTCCATATTTCCTTCTTTTCCTTATTGCATTGGCTGAGGCCCCAGTAGAAGAATTATTGGTAGTTGTGAGAACATTCATCCTGACTTTAATACAATCATTTCTAAAATTTTACCACTAAGTATACTGGCTGCTCTACAGCCCTTGTATGTACACTTTATCAAAGAGAAGTTTCCTTTTATTATTGTTTTGGTCTTTTTCCTTTTGTTTTATTTTATTTTCATTTTTAGTTAAGAATGGGTGGTAATTTTATCAACTTCTTTATGGGAAGAGTTTCTAATGTAAAATATTCATAATAGTGAACTTCCTGTTTTAATTCTTTTGTTCTGGGTTTATGATATCAAACTCCCTCCCTGTTTGGAGGGAACCCCTACCATGTGAGCCTTGGTGGAGGCAGGAGCCAGACCCTACCACCTGGCAGCTGGGTTACAGCAGATGGCATGGTTTCGACCAAGGGCTATAACTTCTAAGCAAGTGATGCAAAGACAGACAAAGAATTGAGAACCCATTCATGGCAATGGCTCCCAATCGTAGGGTAGCCAACAATGGAGGCATCCACAGGTGGAACCAACTGTGACAAGGAGGAACATGACTGATTCCTGAGCCAGGCTTCCCAGAATTCTTGAGGTACTAGACAGGAGCAGCCAGGCACCCCACCAGCCTCCCCTCCCTTCCCCAGTGGGAGCAGTGAATATGTATGTTTAGGCCCGAGAGCCATGCCAGTGTCCAGAGAGAATCCTACGGGAAATTGAGTACAACAGTAGACTAAGAATATCATAAATATAAATGGTTTATCCTCAGAATCTAAGTGCAACAGGCAGAGTACTTGGTTCAAACAATAAATAATAGTTGACTCTGACTATGCAACCATGAAAGGAATTTCCTGGAAAGACGTGGGGTATCTCTCAGTCTCTACAATCATTACCCTGATGGTTGCTCAGGTCTTCTCCTAAATCCCAATATATTCACAACCACCAGGCTTGGAGCAATCCTTAATCCATCACTACCTCCTTCCCCAGTTCTCCTGCCCATGTTTGGGCTCCAGTTTTCACCTTCAATTGTTTCACATTTGCCTTTTGTATCAAAAAAATTTTTTAATAATTTATAGCTGACTGAGATTAGCCTTTCTTATTCTCCAGGCTGCTGTAGAAAATGCACACATATCTTTCCTGTTATTTCAAAATATTTCTTGAAGGCTGATATATAAACCTAGGGTTCCATCTTGATCTAACCTCTTCTCTGGGTTCATTTCCTTACCCAGGCATAGACAGGAACAGATGATATAACTAGAGCAGGTAGAACCACACAACTCCATCTACATTTGCTACCCAAGCAGGTAAACAAGTGCTTCATAAACGAAAGATGAATGAATTATGCTTGAAATTATAACGATGAAATGGGGCAGACTTTTTTTTAAGTATATATGTTAAGACTATCTTTATGAAAAACATTTATGCCTCTTATTTCCACAATAAATGTTAGCTTTTTCACATACAGTTTATAAAGCACAAAAAATACTCTGTTCATGAAAAATATACATAAAAGCAATCTTGGAAAACCAACCTATTAGTTTGGAAACTATATGGAAATTGCCAAAGCTTCATGCACAGAGGGAATCACTGTCTTCCAAAACTGCCATTCCAAAAATACCAGAACATGGTCTGTAAATCCTCTGTAATACTTTTGCAGTGACATAGAATCTAATGAAAATAGTTCATAAATATCATCCTTTAGCTTATTTGTTATCCTCTACAGAGAAACCACAAAGAAAGCTTGCAATGTTATGCAGTGAATCCAGACCTAAGGAAAAACATGATGTCTCATGGTTCCTTCTACAGCTTTCTGTATGTTGTGTGTGTATCTATACCTGCAGCTCAAGCAGAGCCAGGGAAACCACAGAAACACCCTATTTCTGTCATTAGTTCAAGCAATATGTACATGAAAACCTCTTAACTTCTTCCCTGTCATACTGTAATACAAGACTCAGAAAGTATCCATGGCAGCAGTAAGCTAGCTGCTGGGGGTGGGAGTGCACATTACCCGCTCCCGTGTCTGCCACCCCTGCCCACTGACCCCTTCCAATCACCACGCTCCCCAATCATATTCCATTGTTGTGCCTCCTGCTCTTACAGTTATGGATAATTTCATTCTTCCTGTGGGCTCTTCAGAGTGTCTGTGGACTATATTTTGCAGTAGGTTGAAAGTCTTCAGATTTGGAAGAAATCATCCTTGAATAAAGAAATTAAGAACTGATAGAGAACTGACATGAGAGCCAAAGTAAAAAGTAAAAGTACACTGGGCAAGGAACAGGCTGGTTCCAGGATTTATTACCAGAAAAGGACAAGGCTGTACCATCAAGGATACTATGAAAGAAACATATGACTTGATTCAAATATTTATTGAGCACCTATTACATGCCAGCAAATGATTAATCTGTAATGGAAATGGAAAACGTATGCTAATGAATGCTGGAGGAGAACAAGATACACCCAGAATATAATACAAAGAACTTGGATGGAAGAAGCAGTTGACTGGCCTATTTCAGACTTAAATTCCTGGGGCTAGCAAGTGACTAAGAAACTTCTAGAAAGTGAGACAGGAATGGACTTGGTTTTTATAAGAAGCTTTTTTATACATTTGCTTGTCATGTTTTACCTGCATAAAATTTTTTTAGAAAGAGAAAGTATGCAAAGTAGAGACTCATTATCTTTTTTTGCTGATGGAGGTAGTTGTTTTGCGGAGCTGGTTCATGCACTATGACGTATTAAATAAGGAAATGCACAGAGGCAAGATGGGTGGACTAGGGTGTGGAGCTGTTAATTTGTTGACCATGATTAAAGATAAACAATTCACACTTCCCATTCCTCTCCAAAAAAAGTTACTTTAAGACTTTTTAATCTGAATTCTTCCTGACCCCTTTGAGTAGGTAACCTAATTATTACACGCTGTTACATACCAGGTGGAGGCTACATGCACCCAGTCCTTAAAACACTGAGACAAACAGCTTCACTTCGAGGTCAGATGGTTAGTTTCATTTTCAGGGAAACTTGTTTCTTAAATTTTACTTCTTCAAGTATGTGGCAAAGGAAAGACATGGATGTGACTGTATTTAGCACCATTCCAGTTTTTTCTGACCATTTCTAAAAGAAATCATTACCAGAATGAGAAATTTATTAACATAAGATAATAATTTATCAAAATAAGACATAACTGCAACCACCGCACTTAGCAACATGCCCAAGGACATTCAATTCAAAAAGATGAGTAAATTAAAATATTGTCTTAGACACAATGGACCTCCACTAATAAGACTTTTGAGAGAAGAGTTGAGTGACAACACAACAATCCGGAAAAGAATTCAGAAGGTCTTGCTGGGCCTCAGCTTGCCTATATCGTTCTCCTTACTAGAATATCTTCCCTGCTCAATCATCATCCAAAGTCCACTTATACTTCCAGACCTAGTGCAAATGTTGCCTTCTCCAAGAAGCTTGTCCTTATCCCCTCAACCTCATTATGGCCTCTGCTTCTATTGAACTTCCAAAGTGTCTTATTTTTGCCTGTCTCTAAGACTTACACTATTCTGCCTTTATTAAAGCCACTTTATACTTCTTAACTTTTCTACTAATATTTAGACATTTTGAAAGCAGGCACTGAGTATCACACACTACTTCCTTTCCATGCAGAAAAGACAATATATACATAGTAAGAACTCCCTAAAAGTTCTTTGAATTAATTCTAAGTGCAACAAACAAGGAAGAGAAGGGAACAATACTGGAAACGTGGTGGCCTATGAATTAAACCTTTATTCCTGTCTATTATGAAGATTTCCACTTTCTTGACCAATCAGACTATGAAAGCAAAGAAAGATGGATTCATTTATCCTGACTTTAGTATAACAGGTGAGTAAAAGCTACATAGTTTACTTTTAATTAATGCACCCATGTGTTTACTGCTGCATTATTTACAAAAGCCAAGATATGGAAGCACCCTAAGTATCCATCAACAGATGAAAGGATAAAGAAGATGTGGCACATATACACATCTGGAATATTATTCAGCCATAAAAAAGAGAAACCCTGCCATTTGCAACAACATAGATGGACACAGAGAATATTATGCTAAGTGAAATAAACCAGGCAGAGAAAGACAAATACCATATGATTTCACTTATTTGTGGAACCTAAAAACAAAAGAAAACAAAATGAAGAAATCAGCAGTAGACTCACAAGACAACAAGAAGGGACTGGTGGTTACCACAGAGGAGGGGTTGGGTTGGCTGGGTAAGGTGTGTGAGGGGGATAAACAGGCACAAAAAATCTCGGTCATAATATAATCTGGTCACAGGGATGGAAACACAGCATGAAGAATACAGTTAGTTTTTCTGTAACATCTTTCTGTGTTGACAGCAACTGCACTAGTGAGGGTGAGGATTTGATATGTGGAACGGTTCAATCCCTGTGTTGTACACTTGAAACCAATATAATATTATATATCAACTATACCTCAATAAAAAAATACACTTTAGAAAACATACATTTGTTTTAGTATTATATAATTCCAACTAACTCACCTAGAGTGAAGTTCCTCACCTAGAGAGTGAAGTTAACTCTTAGTCAAAAGCCATCAGATAGTGGTTAACACCACTTGGTCTGAGAAGCAATCACCATTGGTGCCTGAGGAATCACTGTCTCCTCCGTGCTCCTATTTTACCTTATCCTGGTGGGCCCGAGCTAAAAACACCTAGTTATATAATTTAACTAACTTAAAGGTAGTTGAAGTAGTATATTTGAAATTTACAAGATACCAAAAAATAAAGAGGCCTTATGTTAAATTTATATATAATAGAACATACATAGAGATAGACAGTTTTCTTTATACAATAAAATTAATCTGACAGGAATTTCATTTTCTATCATCATAAAAACAAGAGAAATTGGGTATGAAATAGTTAAGAAATAAAGAAAGCAAGCATCTGACTTTTCCTAACTCCATTCAGAAAAATTTCATTTAAATGTTACAAGATATTAACTACTTTTCAAAAGAGAGTAAATGCCTGTGACATATTTCTGGATTGTGAATTATATGCCAGTTAAATCTAAACAAACAGAGATGGATTACTTTCACTACTGACATACCAGCAACATTCTGGGAAGAACAGAGCTCTGAGAAGCTTATAATCTTGAGAAAGACCCCCAAATAGAGCAAGTTTATTTGAAAATACCATCAACCAGGCTTTCAATCAGAACAAAGAATTCTTCAAATGAGTAATAACACCTTTGCAGATTAACATGACATTACAAACCAGAAAGGCAGGTTTTTACCAGCTGCACAGAATGATAACTATTACATTTGAGACAAACAACTTACTCCTTCACAAAGGGGAGACGAACCCTTCAAAACATTCTTTAATGTTACGTCTTTAAAAATTCACTATATTTTTATTTAGTGTTTTTAACATAATGGATTCCAAGTTCTCTGGGAAAACATAAATCACACCACACTTTTTAGCTCGGGCCCACTAGGAAAAGGTAAAATAGGAGCACGGAGGAAACAGAGATTCCTCAGGCACCAATGGTGATTGCTTCTCAGACCGAGTGGTGTTAACCACTATCTGATGGCTTTTGACTAAGAGTTAACTTCACTCTCTATGTGAGGAATATGAAAAGAAAACTCTCATTTAGCCTTTTTTTTTTAAGTAAAAGGTGTTCATTTTTCAAGGTGCTGTTTATATTTTTCATACAAAGTGAGTTCAACTTGATACACTTTTCTCAGACTTTCATCTAAGGTTTCAGCTATCTATTGCTGTAACAAATCGCCTCAAAACTTAGTGGCTTAAATTAAGAACAACTTAGTCATTATTCTGCGTTTGGGCAGGACTCAGAAGGGACAGCTACTGTCTGCTCCATAGGTGTTGGCTAGAAAGGTTCACTTGGGCACCAGAACCCAGGATAACTTCATTCACATACTGACGCCTCACCTGGGGTGACTAGTATGGCTGGAGGCTGCCTGGGCCTCTCTCCCTCTTGTGTCTCATAACCTAGGGTCTCCCTCCAGCAGCACAGTCTGACTTTACATGGTGACCAAGGGCTCTGAGAGCAAAACAGAAGCTGCCAAGTTTCTAAAGCCCAGACTTGGCACAGCACCACTGCTGCTCTACCAAGTTGGTTCAAGCAAGTTATAGGGTCAGCCCAGACGGGCAGGAGAGAGAAATGGATTCAACCCATCTCTTGGTAAGATGAATGACGTGAGCATATAGGGAGTGACTGGAAGAGTCACTGGCGTCTGTCAATAGACAGTCTACCACAGATCACCTCCTGATTTTCCTGAACTTGTTATATTCTTTATGATGTTTTCCTCTGCTCAACTCACTTCACTGTAATATTTCAAATTACAGCAAAAGAAACAAATCTTGAGCATCTGTATTTATGGAACAAGGCTAGATACCTTCTTAAACTTGATCTCACTCACTACCATAAGAGCTGTGTGAACTTGGCATTGTTATTCCCATTTTACAAATGAGTCCCAGAGGCTGGGAGAGGAAAGGCAATTTGGCGACAGTGACACAGAAGTAAATGGTAACGACAGGACTCCAACCCAGAAATACCTGATTCAGAAGCTTGAGCTCATTCTCCTACACCACTGGTTCTCAAAGTGTGGTCTGAGGATCCCTTTTGGTAGCCCGTGAGTCAAAACTGCATTCTTAATATTACTGATTTGTCTTTTTTATCAATTTTGTTCTCTTTCCCTCAAAAGCATGGTTTTCCAGAGGTTACAGAGTGTATGACCTCACAATAGACAACTCATTAGGAAGATATGAGGTCTGGCCGTCTTCTATTAAGCCAGATATTAGAGACTTGCAAAAATGTAAAAACAATATCACTCTTCTCACTAAAATTGCTCTGCAAAATACATTACTTATTATGAAAATGCTATTTACATTGACATGTAATGCTTTTGGGTTTTTAAAAAGTGAATTAGTTTTTTCAGTGAGCATTCCATGTTCTTTGTTTACTGAGGTATATATAATAAAATTCACAAATCTTAGTGTACAGCTCGATGAATTTTGACATGTGTCTATATTCATGTCACCACCACCCAGACCAAGATATCAAACATTTTCACTAATTTTTCCTCCCTTTACCTACTTCACACGTCTCCCAACTCCCCTCTCCTATGGCAACCACCAGTTTGTTTTCTGTGTCAATGAGTCTCTCTGTGCTTTGTTCATTTGTTTTGTTTTTTAGATTCCACATATAAATGAAATTATAGGGCATCTGTCTTTCTCCAATTTATTTCACTTAACATAATACCCTCTAGGTCCACCCATGTTGTCACAAATGGCAAGGTTTCATTCTTTTTTGTCTGAGTAATATTCCACTATGTACATGTATCATATCTTCTTTATGAATTCATCTATTGATGACATAGCAACTTAGGTTGTTTCCATATTTTGGTTATTGTAATAATGCTGCAATAAACATAGGAGTGAATATATCTTTTCAAATCAGTGATTTGGGCTTTTTTGGGTAAATTCCCAGAAGTAGAATTGCTGAGTCATATAGTATTTCTCTTTTTAGTTTTTTGAGAAATCTCCATACTACTTTCTAGAGTGGCTGCACCAATTTACATTCTCACCAACAGAACATGAGAATTCCCTTTCCTCTACATCTTTTCTGCCAACACTTGTCATTTCTTGTTTTATTGCTATTAGTCACTCTGACTGATGTGAGGCGATATCTCATTAGCTTTTGATTGGCATTTCCGCTATGGTTAATAATGTTCAGCATCTTTTCATGTTGGCCATCTGTATGTCTTCTTTGAAAAATGCCTTTCATGTCCTCTATTTTTAAATCACATTATTTGTGTTTTCCGGTGTTGAGTTGTATGAGTTCTTTATGTATTTTTGTTATTAGCCCCTTATCAGATATATTATTTCCAAATATATTCTCCCATACAGCAGGTTGCCTTTTCATTTTGCTGATGGTTTCCTTTGCTGTGCAGAAGCTTCTTAGTTTGATGTAGTTCCACTTGTTTATTATTGCTTTTGTTTCCCTTCCCTGGGGAGATATAGCAAGAAAAAAATAACTAATGCCAATGGCCAAGAGTATACTATGTTTTTTTCTAGGACTTTTATGGTTTCATGTCTTACATTTTTGTCTTTAATCCATTTTTTTAAATTTATTTTTGTAGATAGCATATGTCAGTAATCCAGTTTCACTCTTTTCCATGTAGTTCCTCAGTTTCCCCAACATCATTACTGAAGAGATTATCTTTTCACCATTGCATATTCTTGCGTCTTTTGTCATTAATTGACCATATACGTGTGGGTTTATTTTGGGGCTCCCTATTCTGTTCCACTGATGTGCCTATCTATTCTTGTGCCCATACCATACTGTTTTGATTACTGTAGCTTTGTAGTATAGTTTGAAATCTAGGTGTGTCCCCAACTTTGTTCTCCTTTCTCAAGATTGCTTTGGCTAAATTAGTTCTTCAAATTTTTTGGTTTTAATTTACAATGCAGTAAACATACTTAGAGATAACCTAATTTAAAAAGTCTGAGGTCGTAATTTTGAAGAGAGTAAGGGGATCCTGAGACTAAAAGGCTTGAGAACTACTCTATTAACAGGTACATTCTTGATGACACATATTACAAAATAGGCAGTGTTCTTGATTCTTACAAATTTGAACAGTCTTGCAAAACTTTCCCCAATTTATAAATGAGGAAACGGAGACCGGAGAGATGAGTGACTTCCCTACAGGTCACAGGCCTGGCTAACTGAAGGTCTAGGAATAGAATCAATGCAGCATAATTGCTACTAAACAAACATTGCCTTTTACAAATCTTGTTAGGAGTTTGCAAAAATCTTGTCAGTAATAAAATGAAAACAAAAGAAACAACCAAGTAGTTCACAAGGAAACTCCACAAGCAGCATTTTTTTTTTTGATAATTGAAAGCGGAATTTCCAGAGTGGCGAGCTATTTTCAAGACTGCTGCAAAGCATACTGTTTATCAAGTTTGCATTAAAAAATTAAATCTCAGTAAATATCAATGCCTGAAACACAAGTCAAATATTTGCTTCTCTTACATGTCTTGGACATATTCTAAATGTTTCAAATTCCTGAATGTTATCAACTTCAAAAATTAATCTTTCTGAATGTATTGTGGTATCCTGAATTAGATTCTGGAACAAAAAAAAGGACATTGGTGGAAAAACTACTGAAATCCAGAAATGATCTATAGTTTCGTTACTAGTATTGTATACAATGTATTACTTGTATGATTTCCCAGTTTTAACAATTCAGCATGATTACAGAAGATATTAACATTAGGGGAAGTGGAGTGAAGGATATTCCGGAACTCTCTTAATTTTTACAACTCTTCTGTAAATCTGATTTGATTTGATTTCAAATAAAAAGTTTTTTAGAAATTAACCTTTGAGCTAAAAAAATTTCATAAGTAATACGAAACAAAGTGAACAGAAAACCTGTCACATCCATTCTATTCATTACAAGTCAGAAAGTAACATCGATAGTGAAATGTTGGGCAATGTAAGACATTTTCTCAACCACAGCCTTTTTTTTTACTTAAGAAAAAATGGATTATATATCCTTAAAATGGAATCTTGGAGAATGTATTAATAACGTTGCATTGTTCAGGATATTCAAATGATTACTTTTTAAGTTCATAAACCTTATCAAGCAGAAAAACATGTATCAACCCAAGAATCTGTTTTGTAAATATAATCCCTCACTTAAAATATAATAATCATTTGAACTTTAACTTGAATGATGAGAATAATATATTTCAAATTTTTAAGTGTACTATGTTTAATATTAACAATTATAAATTCATACTAAAAGTAATCAACCTTCTACTTTATATAGAAGGTATAAGCTTTGAAAATCCATTCATCTCACACTGTTTTCAAAGTTTGGTGCACAAAAATCCCTGCAAACTTTTGGCTCTCTTGCCATCAAGATGTGGGTCTAATTCCCCTCCTTGCTTCTGGACCAGCCTGTAACTGCTTTCACTGATACAGTATTGCAGAAGTGTGCTAAGCCAGTTCCCCTGTAGCTTTTAAAACAACAGGCTGCTTCCTCATTGGTGTCCTGGAATCCTGAGCAGCATAAAGAAGTCTAGCAGTGCTGGTAAAGGGACCATATGGGGAGACCCTGAGACTACGTGAGAAGGGGTGGGGCTCAGCTGAGCCTGACCTTTCAGATGCCCTGCCAACACACCAGACTTGTGAGTGAAGACATTCTGGGTCATCGAGAGCAGCCCAGCTGCCTGATCGATACCAACAAGTGTCCCCAGTCAATACCATGGACAAAAATGGCCCAGCCAAGTCTTGCTCAATGTCTTGACCTAGAAATCGGAAGACATAATAAAAGGCTATTGTTTCAAGCCACTGAGTTTTGGGTAGTTTGTTGTACAACTGAACAACCATAGATAATTAGACTAATGGTAAAACTCAATTGTTCTCAGCCTAGAAATGTAGATTCCCATGAAGAAGAGTCAAAGCAGATACTGAGCACTCTCTATTATTTCTTCTGTCTTCCCATTACAAGTTAGGTAGGCAAAATGCAAATGTGAGATAGGAAAGCCTCAAAAATTTCCAGTTAAAAGCCATTCCATACCTACCTTTAAACTCCCTGCAATAGAATTCCACCTTTGTTTCTGGCATACCTTGGAGCTGTCCCTAGGGATCATGGCCCTGGCTTAGACCTGGAACTCTGGAGAGTCTACATTGTTAACATAATAAACATTTGGTTTCCTTAACTAGAAACTCCCCCTTGATACTGGATTGTTTTTTCCCTGAGTGGGGCTCCTCATGGGTAAGACACAGGTCCTATGTTGTTTCAGCATATTACTGTGTTCAAGCCATAATTCTGCTAACATTTTTTTCAGGATTTATTTTTATCTTGTATAATATCTACTTACATGATACAAAAATGCTCATGTTTAGGAAAAGTGGAATTTTAAGAAAGTGAATAAACTCACACAAAACACAATATATGTTCATATAGAGTGGATCACCTTTCTTCTGTCAGATGATGATTTAATTACAATGGAATGCTTGGGTCCCCCAGAAGAGCATCTCTTTCTTGTAGGTTCCCCAATTCCTCTTGTTGAATCATCAATTGTCTGGTCCCTCCACCAGGGTACTAGATGTGTCTCCATAGAATAAATGTCTCCCCATTCAGTACTGGGAAACTAGCTCATACTTATTAGTTCCATATCCTGCTACCAGCAGACTGTGACACCCTGCAGTCTCTGTGATCTATAATCTTCATAGGTCTCTCAAAACCTCTCAGGAAAGTTGAGGTCACTTACCTTTAGATTTTCCATCAGGTGTTAATGTTGGGGTATAACTTAAATGTCCGCATGGGTCAGGTAGAGTTTAAGATCCCAGGGAGTGGAAGGTTCTTGCAAACAGGAGCTCATCCCTACTCAACAGGGTGGCTGGTGGGACACCCTAGCTGATTTTTGCCTCATGCTTCCAGTTACTAAAATATGTATTCATAACATGTCCTGATTTTCACATCATTGTGTCAGCCAACTGAATAAAACATGAGCAAGCAGCTTGTTTTATCTGTACTTGACCCTGGACTCAGACATGTCTCCTTTAGCCTCTCCACCTCTGGGGCTTTTATCTTTCAGGTGAAATAACCTAACTTTCCAGGCAATGCCCAGAGAATTCCTAAGAAAATAAACTTTTAATAAAAGGACATACCAATCTCTTGCCCTGTGACTACTGCAATTCTGAAAAATTACTCTTTTGTAGAAAAAATATTTTTAAAAAATGATAAGAATAGTTATAATTATTGAAATGACTTAAATGAAATGATCCTTGGGTCACTTTGGGAGGCTTTTGTGTTAAGGGAAAAGTTGTGACATATCCTGAAACCCACATTTTAAGCACGACCCTGCATGATGATGTATGATAGAACACAGACTTCTGATAGGTAGGGCGTCACAACCTTCCCCGCCCACTTTCCCCACACATTTCTCCCACTGGCTGATCCCTGAAGAACAGGGCTGAGAGCCAAGCAGGGGTGGGGAGAAGGCGCCGTGGGACCAAGATGCAGGGTGACTAAGGGAGTTCATTGGATGGAAGAGTGAGAGGCCTGGAACTGTGGGGGCCTTAAATGGGACAGGATGGGATATTTACTCAAACTTTTTATTTTGAAATAATTTCAGACTTACTGAAGAGTTGCAAGAACAATACAAAGAAGTTTTGTATACCCTTTACTCATAGATGCAGTTGTTAAAATTTTGCCACTTAAGCTTTTATCACTATTTCTTCTCTCTTACTGAACCGTTTGCTAGTAAGTTCAAAACATGAGACCCATCACCCCTGAGTGTATTAGTGCTTATTACCTACAAACAAGGACCCTCTATGACATAATCCTAGAGCAACTATCAATACCAGGAAATTTTATGCAGTATGGCCATCTAATCCACAGGCCCCATTTAAATTTTGTCAATTGTCCCAATTTTGTCGTTCAGAGCAAAATAATCTGATCCAGACCATTCACTGAATTTTGTTTACATGTTCTTTGTCTCCTTCAATCTAAAGCTATTACTCCGTACTTCCATGACCTTACTATTTTCGAAGAGACTAAGCCAAGTATTCTGCACAATAAATGCTCCCCAACATGGGCTTGTCTGATGTCTCCTCATTATTAAGTTCAGGTTATATATTCCGGGCAAGAAAAATGCAGAAGTGGTGCTACGTTTGTGTGGTATTCTTTCAGGTGGTACATGATGTCAATTCATCGCACCACTGGTGGAATTCAATGGTTTAAGGTAGACACACTGACAGGTTTTTCCACTGTAAAGTTTCTCTTCATGCTTTGTAACAAATCTATGTTTTATAGAGAGATATCCTGAGACTTTGTAAATATGCCATTCCTCCGCTGACTTCTACTCACTCATTGTAGCATTAGAGGTTGCGAACTGAATCAGCTGTAACTGATGATCATCTGATTTTGACATTCCTTCTACATATATTAATTGGTGTTTTACTACAAGGAACTCTTTGTCTTCTATTTATTTATTTATTCATATATTCACATTAACATGGACCCAAGGATTCCTCTTGGGGGAGATTATAATAGTTTATTTTGATGTACATTGTCCCAGAGTTGACCAGTAGGAGTCCTTTCAAAGTAGATCCTGTGTTCTTTTGAGAGGTCCCATCATTTTTTGAGCATTTTGGGTATAAAAAATTAAACTTTTTTTACTTTCCTGTCTCAGCTTTGAATCAGTCTGTTTTCTAAGAAGTGGAGAGTGATATTTGGAAACCAAGTCACATAAGTCAGAATCACATAATAAAATTAGTAATACTGATATTTATTGGCACATATTAGCACTTACATATACTAACTCAATCTGCACAGCAGCCCATGAGACAACAGAACAGCTAGCGCTTACTGAGTATTCACCATGCACCATGTTCTGTTCCAAGAGCTCTGCATCTTTCCATAAATGTGCAATCATTTAATCCTCATATCAGTTCAAAGTAATAGGCGTTATTATTATAAATAGGTGTTATATTTAGAGACAAGATAATTGGAACTCGTGGGTTAACTAATTTTCCCAAGAGCACGCAGACAGTGAATGACAGAGCCAGGATTAAAACCTATGCAGTCTGGCTCCAAAATGCCCTCACACTGTACCAAGAGGGCTAGAGAAAGGGTCTGAGGCTAGAGTTCTCTCAAAAATACGGAGAGTGCCCGTAAAATCTCTATTTAAGAGCCAAAGGACCCAGGTAGGTTAACCACAGATGTTAAAGATCCTTAAAGTCACCTGGCCAAAAATCTAAGTTGGTTTTACTTGGGAAGACACTACGGCTGGTCCTTGGAGGGTCTATGTGGTCCTACTGACCCCTGCAGACCTCAAGTCCCTATGCTGGTAAGCTAACTGCTCCTGGTGAGCAAGCAGTCTCCCCCTACACCTCAGGTGACAGGTCCCAGGTTGATACTCGTCTACCAGAAAACACACACACACATTTCTGTCTTCCAGTACATGATAATTTACCATTGCCCAGGAGTCCTCTTAGCTGCCTGATGACTAGCTACCCACCAAAAGACAGAGAAAAATTACAACCCATGGTAAAGGGCTCAAGCACGGACTGAGGGAGACCAAGATGAGCAACCAGAACAAACAGTGCATATGAAAAACACAGAAGAAAACAAGGGAAAAAAGGCAATGGGTATTTTCAAGAAGATGCTATTAGAACACAAAAAAAGGCTTTCTAAAACCAAAGAGCATGATTTCTGAGAGTAAAATTTCAATAGACAATATGGAAAAGGACATGGTCACTATTAAGAACTTTCAAGGTTCTAAAAGATCAAAGAGATGTCACAGGTACAAATATCAGAGACATGGAAGACACACCCAGAAGACGCAACCTGCAGAAAATGCGTCTTCCTGGAGGAAAAGTAGTCATAAATGGAGAAGAAATAATTGGAGGGGACAGAACAGAAGAAAACCTTCCTGAGCTGAAAGAAGGGATAATTCTATAGACTGAAAGGACTCACAGAAGCTCAGGCAGCAAGAGTGATTAAAAAATAAATAAAAAGACACATGCCTAGGCTTGTAAAATATTTAAACTGAGAAGGGAAATCATCTGCAACCACACATCTTACCATGTGCATGAACAAGACTTTACTATTCAACTGTCTGTATTAATATGACTTTACTAGTTCAGGAATCTCTTACCCAGGAAGATGAAGTTAGGTATAAGTAATTTTATTTGTCTAGGAACTTTCCAAAAATCCAATTATCCAATAAATAGCTCAACTAATCCTTATTAAATAGCCCTTACTCAGCCCAGTTTTAAATTATTTTATCAAAAATTTTGTCTAATTCCATGTGCTTGTAGTGAACAAAACCTGCCTCAAACCAAACTCTAAAAAACCTCATAAAGCCTCCCTCGCTGCCCTCCCTCCTCTGAAATGCTGTCAGTGTCACGGTCTACCTTATTGCACTAAGCAATCAACTTGGCTTTATCTACAGGTTATTCTGCAGTCTTTTCAGAGTTAGCAGTCAGAGACTCCAAAGATTAAGAGGAAATTATGTAGTCATTCAGACAAATTGAACAGAGGACTTATAGAAGGAAAGAATCTGATTAGCATCAGATTTCTCGACCGTAACACTAGAAACTGGAGCATGGTTAAACAATGACTACTGAGAGAAAGAGCCCAACCAATATGTTCTTCACCTGACAGGGGAGACAAAAACCCTTTCTGAACATGCAAGAACTAAGAACATACTTAACCAATGAGCCCAAACTGAAGCGGATGTGCTCTAACTAGACAGAGATCTCAAGATATAGAAGACACAGAAGAGAGGGGAAAGCGGCACAAGTAACAGGATGAAACGAATCTGACTAGGAATTTATAGCTTATAATTTAAATGTTTACTAAAAGACATGCAATTAAAAAAAACTTAGCAGTTGAGAACAAAAATTTCTAGACTCTCCAGCTAAAACCCAAGGTTGGAGGATATTATTTCATTTTTTATGTTAATATAGAATTTTTAATTATAACTGCTCTGAAAGTATTGGTGGCAAAGGAAAAGCAAAGAGCCTGCATGTTAATGATGAGGTGGGTAGAGAACCAAGGAGAAATTTGACCATGTAGCAAAACAAGAGACGTGAACAAGAACAAAACATAATAAACAGCAAATAAAAAATAGCTGGAACAAATAAAAACAAATGTAGCCTTTATGATAAATGCAAGCGGTGGAGGAGCTAAAACAATCTTTTGGGAAAGTAATCGGACACTAGCCGCCACACATACCCCTAGAGCAAGCTATCTCACCTTGGGGAATCTGTTCTATGGAAAAAAGAGCACTGGCAATACAGTCACAGGTGTTTATTGCACCATTATTTGAAAGTGGAAAAATAAAATCCCCCCATGTGCGTGGCCATCAGAAGAAGAATTAGAATAAACAACATTATCCATGATGCTGAGACATGGTGTGAAAACTGAAAAGAGCTGAAAATTGAAAATAAACGTGTGTGGAGTGGAAGTGATGCCCATAAGGTGTTTCAGTTACAAAAGCAGGGTAGTATTTTAAATCAGTGGTGAATTAAGTTTTTCTTATGCGTCTCTGTTTTGTTTTTTACTTATTACAGCAGCATGTTTTACTTTTACAATTACACATTTCAAAATTTCAAATTTTGTAATTTCAAAAACATCTATACAAGAAAAGAAAAGGTTGCGGTTCAGTCATTTAGGGCAGGAGAACAGCACAGCTCAGTGTTCAGAGGCAGCTGGAGGGGAGATAGGGACACTCTATTCACCTCTGCTTTGGACTCACTGCAACCTCAGGCAGGCTGCTTAAGCACGCAGGGCCCCAGGTTCTTCTCCTGTGAAGTGGGATAACTGAACTAAATAACAATCCCTCCCAGCTCTGGTTGTCAGTGAGTCATGTAAGAGTAAGAAAACTGTAGGCAATCTTTTGGAAACCGCCACTGCCTGCCTGCCTCTTTCTCTATGAACATTAACTTATCCAGAATCTGGTCAAGGGTTCCTGATTTACCTTGAGGGAATGCCCAACCTCGCACCCAGGAAGAAACTCCACCAGAGGATATTTGAGAGAACTGCTGGACCCACACAGCCACAGCACAAAAGCTGTTGAGGAGCCCCTTCATCAAACAGGGTCTTTTCCCCAATTTTATAGGAAAGGGAATAAACCCCTGCCTAGGCTATGTAGAAATGCAGAAACAATTTTAAGTAGCAATGTTTCTTCTCAAATTTCTGAAAACATAAAAAGGGAAAACTACTATCAGAACAAAAGTGTTACAGATGGGCTTTAGTCTTTGCAAGCTTTCTGCACACATCACACCTCTGAGGCTGGGCTCCTGTTCCAGCGCCCTGCTGTTTCATTTGCTGTTCCTTACTCCAGCGCTCCTGAAAACAATGTGATGGGCAGCATATTTGGGTGCAAAAGACTGCTGCTTTTCTCAAGTCCCCTGCACTCCTTTGTTTTCATTCCTACTTCCCTTATTTCTTCACCTTCTGAAATATTGTACCAAGTGACTAAAGCTACTTATACGCCTACATCATCTAAGTTCTACATTCAGCCAGAAATCTTCGGAGGCAATAGAGTCATCACAGAATCAACTATGTATCTAATACACTCAGCAAACATTCACTGAGCACTTAACATACACTGTGCCAGAGACATTCAGGGCTTCATTTAAACTTCACAGTTATGTCTGCCAAGACAATAGTAGCCTCAGCTTTACAAATGGGAAAACCAAGGCTGGGAGTCAGCTGAGTGACTTGCAAAGGCCATAGAACCAGCAGGTGCGAAAGTCCAGGTGCGCACCCCGGCCTCCCACCCACATGGTCCTTCCCAAGTGCAGAAGAGTAGACAGCGTTTCTGGCTACAATTAGAAAAGGCTTCCTTAAAGAAATCCAACATCTTGTGGAGTCAGCTAAACTTTTATAAATAAAGAACTTCACGTGTTTAAATTCAATGATCCTAAGAAATAAATATCTCCTAAATCTACTTTTAAGGATGGACTTACATGAAAACTACACACATCTACTCAGTAAGACATTTCTTTCTGCTGTAATAAGAATTGCGAACTACAAACTTTAGCCATCACAGAAGCACCTTGACTCTAGTAAGCAATCAATAACTACTCTTGAATAACATTGAGAAAGAAAAGAAAGGAGAGCAAGCAAGCACCGGATTCATATGGGTTTCAGAGTCAATCCACTGCTCGTGTTCACTGCAGTTCCACAAATGTCCATTACACGCTGTCTCCATTATCAATTTATTCTGTTTCTGGTTTGTATCTTCATTTTATTTCTTTCTAATACTTGGGCAAATTATAATCCTTTAAAAAGATGCTATAAATATTAAGGGGTAAAATTCTATAAATCAAAATAATCTGAGTTGAATCTGACTTTCCCAAAGAAATAACATTTTGAATAAAGACATGTAGTCCTGAGCAGAAAATGGTTGTATATCTGATAACCATTTTGTAATGATTATATTTAAACTTGTTTTTTTAATGAAATGACTTTGGGTACTGTTATGTAAATAATGAAAGAGATAGAACCTAAGAAATTTGCCCCAGAGTAGATTAATCACCAGAGTGGGAACTAGGATCCAGTTCTGCTAATTGCTCAATGTTTATCATGCTCACTGATTTAAAACGTCATTTAAGTTACACTGCGTAAGCAGCCAATATTCCCCTAAATGCTGCTAGAAAATAAAATTTTAATCATTCAAGCTATATAATACCATTGACTTACATGCTTGAAATTTTTGTACCAACTCATTAATCCTCAAGGAGCAAAGCACCTAATTAAATCTCTCAATTCCTTGGATTTTGTGTGTGTGTGTGTGTGTGTGTGTGTGTGTGTGTGTGTGTGTGTGTG
>JAQQAC010009165.1:997963-1057599 GCA_029783875.1 Phataginus tricuspis | reverse complement strand
GTGTGTGTGTGTGTGTGTGTGTGTGTGTGTGTGTGTGTGTGTGTGTGAAATAGTTAATACAGTAGAAGGAAACACAAATGTACTAGAATAATTTATCATTTAAAGTCTACAATGAAAATTATTTTTATGTGTCACCACCTCCTAAATCAGTTTTTGAAAACTTTTTCTGTGGTACTTATTAAAGCAAAATTCATCGTTCTACATTCTAAGGGAATTTAACCAAAATGTACAGGGAAATGTACAAAAGCCAAAAAGCATGGTCTTTAAAAGCAACTTGAACAATGCGTGTTTAACCAGTCCTTGCTCTGAGAGCTAAGGCAGTCCAATACAGTAACCACCAGCCACATGGCTACTGAGTCCCTGAAATGTGCTTGGTCCAAATTGAGATGTGCTGTAAATGTAAACTACACACTGGATTTTGAAGGTAATGTGAACAATTTTTATGTTGCTTACATGCTGAAATAATATTTTAGATATACTGGATTAAATAAAATATGTATTAAAAATTTTTAACTTTAAAATGTGCTTATTAGAATATTAAAAATTACCTATGTGGCTCACATTATGTTTTTATTGGACAGTACTGTACTTAACGACTTTTATGCTAAAGGAACATAACTGCAGAGAGCGAGATGTCTGGGCTGGAGAAAGGGTTCAGACAGCTCTGAGTACTAATTCTTTTATTATAGACCCTCTCGGTCTCGTCCTGGCTTTGCTGTTAAGTAGCTGGGTGACCTGTAACTGCCACTTAACCTCTCTGGTCCTAAATCCTCATGTGTAAACCTAGAGAGCATCTAATACCAAGGTATCATTTTAAACAATAAAGACACGACTCTGAGACCGCATATCCTGCTTCTGGTTCATCACTCTTCTTAGAGGGTAGCTGCACCACACCCCCTTCCTGATTTTAAATGTTCAGTGACCCCATAATATATCCCTAATCCTAGGGGCTGTCCTAGAAGTGTGTGTCACTCTTTACAGGAACCGGAGAGTGTGAATGGGTTTGAGGAAACCTTTGGGGGAAACACTGTTGGCGGCCCCTCCCCATCCTCAGCTGAAGGGAAGGACTTTCCCACAGTCAGTGGCCCACAGGGTTATTTGCCATATCAAAGGGAGGCAGCATGCTGGGCATCTTCACAGCTCTAGGCAAGGTTGTGTGACCCTAAGGAGAGTCTGCTGAATCATGTTCCAACTTGGTTTCCTTATTTGCAAAATGCATTAATAATACCTGCCCAACCCACAACACAGGCTGGCTTGGAAGATCAAATAAAACAGACCTGGAAGCTCTCTCTAAAAGCACAAAGCACCACAAACATGGTTACAGTCTCATTCCTATCATTAAATTCTGGCCAGTGCACAATCACAGCATGTTCTGCACTAACCAGGCTCTGCAGCACATGTAAAATAAAGGCACATTCGATAAATTCAATAAATTCATTTTTTTAGGGGGAAAAATGAGAATAGATGTAGATCTCATATTTTTTAAGTTTAAAAAAAACCCAGGAAGACACTGAGTAATAAAGAGCTTACATTCATTCCACATTTACTGTGCACGAGGCATTGTTCTACATTCTTAATATTATTAGATTCACACAGAATAACCTATGCTACAGATGAGGAAACTGAGGCACAGAGAGTCATTAGCCCAGTGCTTTAAATATGGGAAGATCTGAACCCAGTCCACCCAGCTATGCAGTCCATACTAGCAACTGTGCTGTCCTGTCTCTAATGTACAGAGTACAATTTTTCATAAATAAAAAAGAATTTTGGGGGGTCTGTGTATCAATATGTTAACATATGCATATTTTATAGAGGTTTGGAAGCAATTGTTAATAGTGATGACGTTTGGAGAAAGTAGGTAGGAGGGTAGAGAATGGACAGGGTGGTGAGAGGCTCTTACTCTCCATTTTATTAATGTCTGTGCTCGTTCAACTTTCTGACCTTGTGCACCTTGTTTATGTTAACAGACCATTTTAAGTAAGGGAAGTCATCTTTCAACATGCTAAAGAGCTACCTTTCTATTCTTGCGAATTCTTAAACCAACGTGATAGGAAAGCTACAGACTCTGTGTAAAGCTAACCCAAGCTCAAATTACAGTTCCTCGTGTGAATTTGGAAAAGTCCCTAAAACCTCTGTGCACAGCTTCATCGTCTAGAAGGAAAAACTCCACCTTCCTCTCAGGTTTGTCAAGAAGATGGACTCCTGCCAAGAATATCATCCCAAACTGGTACCCTGCTCAACAACATCACTTCACTCTGTCCCCCT
This sequence comes from Phataginus tricuspis, assembly GCA_029783875.1. Classification (NCBI taxonomy): domain Eukaryota; kingdom Metazoa; phylum Chordata; class Mammalia; order Pholidota; family Manidae; genus Phataginus; species Phataginus tricuspis. The sequence goes on along the minus strand of JAQQAC010009165.1, from coordinate 1,055,334 downwards.
TTTACAACTACTCTGGTTTGCTGGCTTTACACACAAACCAGTGCCACAGGCTGACCTGCTGCACCAGGCAAAGGTCCCCGAACTGGGGGTTGAAGCCACTTCTTGATTTTCCTTTTCATAACGGGGCAGTGGGCATATGCCTTCAAGGACCCCTAGCCCTGGAGGAGATAGGGTTCCCTGGGATTTCAGAGTCCTGGCTTGTCTTACTTCCCACTAGGATGTTGAACCAAAGGAATACCGGGCACAGGGCCAGAACAGCTGAGGACACCAGGCCTGAGCTGCCAGACGGGAGCTGCTGTTGCACCCAACACACCTGTGACCAGAGCAAAGTGGGCAGCCCCCATGCCAGCACTGGGTCAGCCAATGGAGCCGGGAGGCATGGGGTTCTCAGCCGCCAGGAACACAGACACACCAGGCCCCCAGAGAACGCGGGCGGCTGCAGCAGCAGCTGGGGAGCTCCCAACTCAACACGAAATACACCGTCCATGGCATGCAGGGTGTCTACTTCTGGGTGCATGGGAGCCACCCGGGCTCCTTTTTCACAATACCAATCGCTCACCTCCTGCCCTGTGCTGTCCAGGTGATTGCCAAGGGCAGCTGGGCATGAGCATCACAGCAAGTGTTTCTCCTCAGGGAACAGGACTGCTACCAGGCCGCCATCCTCAAACTGCTGAACTGGGAATGGAAACCAGAGGAGCCTGAGGGAAGGTCTGTGGGACCAGGAGAAAAAGTAAAGGACCTTCTGACCCCCACCTGATCTTCAAGGAGATAGGTGCAACATTATGGGAGTCCCACTTCTAAAGTTCTAACTCCAAGATCTTAAAGAAAGGGAGAAGAATAAAACAGTCTTTTTGCTTTCAGTTCTCTATTCCAAACCATCTTGTCAAGTTTCCTTTTTCTACTCTTTAACCTTCTTGCCAAAACACAGCCTTACTATTTTTGTTATTTGGAGTAATCACCTGGCTTGGGGACCATCCAGGACCACATCAGAATATGAGAAGGTCTGCCAGGAAATAATTGCTTATCGGTTTTTATTTTTAAAAGGCTGCAATAAAACTCTGGGCTAAAAGAAATGCATAGCACTGGTGGTCTTGAATGATGCCCCAGGCTCCCTCTGGAGTCCTCTGCCACTCCCCAGGCCAGGTACACGGTTTTTTTTCCAGCCCTGGTTCTATTTCCCTCTTCCTTTGTGCAGTCTTTCTTTCCTAAGTCTCCTGTTTGACTGACACTGCCAAGTTATGCCCCACTGATAATTCTCATAATAACAGAGGTTACCACCAGCACAGTAAGAAACAGGAATTATGGCTTTTTAAAAGTTGACCATATTTTCCAAACAGCACATTATTATTTTTGTAGTTTTGCTTGTGTACTTTGTGGCTATTTACAAGTAGTAAAAGACTTTCTTCCTGAAAGCAACACAACATCCCCATCAAGAGACTGGTGTCCAAGGTTTGGGAAAAGGCTCTTCAGAGACTCAGATCACATACAGCATGCGGTGTACGGAGAACAGGGAAATGGTGAGTATTGATACTCAAGCATAACTCATGGTTTATCTTAATACTGGAGAGTCCCCAGTGCTAAGGATCATTAGCAGTTTGCTGATCAATCGCTCCCTAACTGCAGGACTGTTTTTTTCTCCACAGTTTAAAATGGAGACACCCCTCAAAGGCTTAAAGCATGTCACAATTTGGGACTGAGCATCTGGCTAAGGAACTACATCCCTGAGCAGGTTTCATTTCTCAGGCAAGACCCCTAATTCCTCCTGGTTCTGCGGGGCCCTCCCCTCCAGGAAATATATGGAGGGAGGGAGAGATGTCGGAAAGGGGGGAAGGGAGAATGGTAGGAATGAACGTGCATGTCAATGCTGCTGACCCTACCAGCCAATTAAGGAGCTGCTCCGCTGGTCTCCACGGGTAGCTGCAGCCAGCCTCGGACACAAGGACAATGGTTTTGACACCAAGCCCCAGGAGATGGGATGCTGATGAATATTAAACAAACATACACACACACACACCAAGCAGAGAAATCCAGGATGCTGGGTCTACAGTCTCTTTTCTCAGAAATGGATAGAGTGGCCACGAAGGGAAATGTGTCTTCCAAAAACTGTTCCACTGCCTCCGATCCTTGTTTCTTTGTCCATATTCTCATCCACTTACGTTTCATGACAGTCTCTCCCCTCTCCCTCCAACTGCTTCACGTTGACAGCAGATCTGATGCCACTCTTCCCAGGACACATGTCACCACAGCTCCACTTTTGCATAAATGCTTCACTGACAACCTGCCTGTCTGCCAGGGCCTCTGATTAGCCAGGAGGGACATCACATTGAATTATTCTATGCTCACACTCTATGCTGTTACCATCAGTTTCCCGTGTAAATTACAGAAACAGCTTGCTCAGGACCCAGTCTGGGTCACCTCAAGGGCTGCAATACAGGATTAACAGTGAGCTTTAGAATATTAAAAGTAAGAAAATAAGGGGTATGGGAATTTCCTAGACACCCACTGGATAAGAGTCAAACATGAAAATCACTTTTATTTCTATTACGTTAATATAACACAAGAATGACCATCCTGTCAGTTAGAGCAAAGAAACCAGAAGGCTTTGCATTGATTGGGCAAGAGAGCCCTGGACACAGGATGCCTCGTTAGGACCCAGACTGTGCCCAGAGTTCGCGAGGGGAGGGGAGAAATGGCCATCACTGAAAGGCAAAAAATCAGAGGGACCACCACTGCAGTCTGAATCCACCCGTGCACCCAACTGATGGGGACTCAGTGTTAAGGACTCGCCTTCTCGAGTAGTCAGAAGTTTTTTCAGTCTTATAAGACTTAAAAATTAATCTACTGTTTTACCAGGAAAAGGTAAACCTGATATAGGGTTATAGGCAGAAAATACCACCACTACCTTTATTTTTTTTTTAAACTTTGTATTGTATATATATATATTTATTTATTTATCTTATTTTACTTTATTTTATTATTATTATTTTTTAACCAGACCTATACAATTCAAAGGAAATGAGGAATATGGAAAAAATCACTCAAATAGTTTTGGGTGTTTCTAGATAATCAAGTCCATTAACCAGGCCCACCAATTGGCATTTCCCAGATGATTCATTTTATTCCATCATACCAGCCAGACACTGTGATGATTGGGATAAGATTTCTGAACATGAATCTGTTCACAACCCTCCATCTCCAGCACCACCAGCCAGTCCAAGTCATCTAGACTATGCAATGGCCTCCTAATTGGTTTCCCCACAGCAGGTAGAGAGTATCTTAAGATGTAAACTTGATCTTAATACCTTCTTGTTTAAAACTCTTCAGTAGAATCCCAGTATTGTAACGACAAAAGCCGGGTTATAACTCAGAGATTCAAGATAGCGGCGTGAGAGGTGAGATGGAGAGCTCCTCCCAAAAACAAACAGCACAAAAATATAGTTAATAAATACAACTAACCTTCAGACAGCAGCAAGAAAGAAGGCTGAACCAGACTGCATAACCACCCCAGGAACAGAGCAGACCTCAAGAAACAGGATAACTTACGAAAGCCTTAATGAGGCGGGACCCAGGCCCTTCCCACATCCAACCTCACCAGTGGGAGGAAGAAAAATGGAGCGCAGGAGGGGGTGGAAGCCTGGGACTGCTGGACACCTAGCCCTGGACATCTGCTTTGTGAGCAGAATCCTATACTGCGGGGTGCCCTGGGCATTGGGGAGCTCAGACAGGCGGAGTGCTTGCAAAATTGACATTCCGGCCATTTGTGGAGGAGGGGATCCCCACCTGGCCACTCTGTGTCAGAGGAAAGGCAGGGAGTCTGAGAGGCTTCCTAGCAGCGGGAGGACTGCTGAAGGGGTGGGGTTTCCACGGAGCTTGCTGTGCAGGAGAAGGGAGAGCTGGACAAGGTTGCCTGGGCGCGCTCTGCCCAGCTGGTTGGGAACTTTGAGGGGCTTCAGGTGCTCCATCCCCCTGACTGCCTACTCAGCTCCGAGGCCCCCCACTGTGACACACAGCCTGCCGAGCCTTCCTACTGGCCTGCAGGCACCTGCTCGCAAACCCGCAGTCACTGCACAGGCATCAGGCCAGGCACAGGGAGGCCCCACCTACAACAGCTGAGACGCAAAGCAGAGAAGATTACCTGTGTGTGATTGGCCCCCTGCCTCTGACACTGGAGACAGGCACTGCCGACGGGAAGCAGGAAACAGATCTTTCCTCTCCCCAGGCACCAGCACTGCTCCCCTACATCCCCCAACCTCAGTCTAGGGGCTGAGCAGCTCCAGAGACAGGAGTTTCTGCACACTAGTGGGCACCACACAGAAATATGAAATGTCAAAAGAACATGGTTCAGACCAAAATCTCACAAAGCCCAGAAAAAGGATCAAATGAAACCGAACTCACAAATCTTCCAGAAAGAGAGTTCAAAATAAAAATTATAAACATGCTTATGGAGGTACAGAAAAATATTCAAGACCACAGGAACGAATTTAAGATGGAGATTCAATCATTAAGAAATGCCATATCTGAAATGCAACATATATTGGAGGGATTTAAAAGCAGATTAGATGTAGCAGAAGAGATGGTAAATGGAATAGAAATTAGAGAAGAGGAATACAAAGAAGCTGAGGCACAGAAAGAAAAAAGGATCTCTAAGAATGAAAGAATATTGAGAGAACTGTGTGACCTATCCAAACAAAACAATATTCACATAATAGGGGTACCAGAAGAAGAAGAAAGAGAAAAAGGGATAGAAAGTGTCATTGAGGAGGTAATTGCTGAAAACTTCCCCAATCTGAGGAATGAGATAGTCTCTCAGGCCATGCAGGTGCACAGATCTCCCAAAACAAGGGACCCAAGGAAGACAACATCAAGACATATAATAATTAAAACGGCAAAGATCAAGGATAAAGGCAGACTTTTAAAAGCAGCTAGAGAGAGAAGAAAGATCATATACAAAGGAAAACCCATCAGGCTATCATTAGACTTCTCACCAGAAACCTTACAGGCTAGGAGAGAGTGGCATGACATATTTAATGCAATGAAGCAGAAGGGCCTTGAACCAAGAATACTCTACCCGGCTAGGTTACCATTTAAATTTGAAGGAGGGATTAAACAATTTTCAGATAAGCAAAAGCTGAGAGAATTTACCTCCCACAAACCTCCTCTACAGGGCATTTTGGAGGGACTCCTATAAATGGAAGTATTCCTAAGGCTAAACAGATATCATTCAAGGGAAGACAAAGAGTACAGAATATGATTCATAACAAAGAATGGAGGAGGAAGAAAAAGGAGGAAAAAAAAAACCTTTAGGTTGAGTTTGTAATAGTAAGCAAAATAAGTTAAATTAGACTGTTAGATACTAAGGGAATTGCCCTTGAACCTTTGGTAACCACAAATGTAAGCCTGCAATGGCAATAAGTACATACCTATCAATAATCACCCTAAATGTAAATGGTCTGAATGCACCAATAAAAAGACACAGAGTTACTGAATGGATTAAAAAACAAGACCCAACTTCTGGAAAGATGGCAGTGTGAGCAGAGTAGCAGAAATCTCCTCCCAAAACCATATATATTTGTGAAAATACAACAAATACAACTATTCCTAATAGAGAGACCAGAAGATACAGCACAACAGCGGGGCTACAGCCACATCTGAGAGAACTCAGCACCTCACGAAGTGGGTAAGACACAAAGCTGTGCCCAGCGGGACCCGAGCACTCTCCCACCACAGCCCTCCAGCAGGAGGAAAAAAATCAGAGTGGGGAGGAAGTGGAAGCACAGGACTGCTAAATAACCAGCCCTGGTGATCTGCACCGGGATCACTGACACACATCGCATGGTGTACTGGTGATTAGAGAAATGGAAGGGCAGGATCCGAGATGGAGACTGCTAGTGGGTCCCCACAGCCGGCTCCCCGGGACAAAAGAAAAGCGGGCGCTTTTTTAAAAGTCTTAAAGAGACAAGGGCCCAACATGGGAACAAAATCCTCCCAGCACACTCAGCCCAGGTGGCTGGGAATCTTGAGGAATGTCGGCCCCTCTAACTGGCTGCCAAATAAAGCAGCCCCACCAAAGCCCCCGACAGAGACCAGCAGCCTGCCATTCACACCCCGCCGGCTGTATCCGCCAAAGCTGCTGAACAGCGGGAGAGTGGGTCCGCCCACAGTAACCACACAGAATCTCCTTTCAATGGGCGCGCAGTAAGCGGGAAGGGCCGCAGAACACAGGGCAAGGTCTGGAAGGCACCAAGGGGAGCAGAACGCACCCAGCGTGAGTGTAAACCTCCGCAGTGCTATAGGTTAGGCTGCGGGCGGCCTCACACACAGGCACTTCAGGGGATTATCCCAGAGACAGCCCCCACCCCCGTGTGCGGGTAACCAGCTCAGGCTCCAGAGAAGGGCAAGGAGAACAACAAGCTGGAAGGGACTTTGTTCTCCCAGCTGAAACATGTGGCACCTGCCAGCCACCACTTCAATTACCATGAAAAGACAGAGGAATATGGTCCAGACAAAGATCACCCACACAACCGCAGAGAGAGGGCCTGATGGGATAGATTTAAACAATCTCCCTGAAAAAGAATTCAGAATTAAAGTCATAACCATGCTGATGGATCTACAGAGAAATATGCAAGTGCTAAGGGAGGAAGTGAGGACAGACAATACATAAATGAGACAAGCGATTGACGGGCTTAAGAGCAGACTGGATGAGATGCAAAAGACTATTAATGGAATAGAAATCAGAGAACAGGAGTACAGAGAAGCTGAGGCAGAAAGAGATAAAAGGATATCTAGGAATGAAAGAATATTAAGAGAACTGCATGACCAATCCAAACGGAACAATATTCGCATTATAGGAGTACCAAAGAAGAAGAGAGAGAAAAATGGATAGAAACTGTCTTTGAAGAAATAATTGCTGAAAACTTCCCCAAGCAGGGGAAGGAAATAGTTTCTCAGACCATGGAAGCCCACAGATCTCCCAACACAAGGGACCCAGGGAAGATAACATCAAGACACATAATAATTAAAATGGCAAACATCAAAGAGAAGGACAGAGTATTAAAGGCAGCCAGAGAGAGAAAAACATCACCTACAAAGGAAAACCCATCAGACTATCATCAGACTTCTCAACAGAAACCTAGCAGGCCAAAAGAGAATGGCATGATATATTTAACGTAATGAGACAGAAGAACCTTGAACCAAGAATACTATATCCAGCACAATAATCATATAAACTTGAGGGAGGGATTAAACAATTCCCAGACAAGTGAAAGTTGAGGGAATTTGCCTCCCACAAACCACCTCTACAGGATATCTTAAAGGGACTGCTCTAGATGGAAGCACTCCTAAGGCTAAAAAGATGTCACCAGAGAAAATAAAATCATAGCGAAGAAAGCAGACCATCCAAATACTAACTAAAGGCAAAAAATAAAATACTATCCACAAAAACAGTCAAAGGAAACGTAAAAGAGTACAGAATGAAACACCTAGCATATAAAGAATGGAGAAGGAAGAATAAGAAGGGAGAGAAATAAAGAATCATCAGACTGTGTTTAAAATAGCTTAACAAGAGAGTTAAGCTAGACTGTTAAGTTAGACTTCAACCTTTGGTAACCACAAATCTAAAGCCAGCAATGGCAATAAGTACATATCTATCGATAATCACCCTAAATGTAAATGGACTGAATGCACCAATCAAAAGACACAGAGTAATAGAATGGATAAAAAAGCACAACCCATCTACCTGCTGCTTACAAGAGACTCACCTCAAACGCAAAGATATACACAGACTAAAAGTGAAGGGATGGAAAAAGATATTTCATGCAAACAACAAAGAGAAAAAAGCAGGTGTTGCAGTACATGTATCAGACAAAATACACTTCAAAACAGAGAAAGTAGCAAGAGATAAGGAAGGACATTACATAGACAAAGGTGTCAGTCCAACAAGAGGATATAACCATTATAAACATATATGCACCCAACACAGGAGCGCCGACACATGTAAAACAAATACTAACAGAATTAAAGGAGGAAATAGAAATAATGCATTCATTTTAGGAGACTTCAACACACCACTCACTCCAAAGGACAGATCAACCAGACAGACAATGAGTAAAGACACAGAGGCACTGAACAACATACTAGAACAGATGGACCTAACAGACAACTACAGAACTCTGAACCCAAAAGCAGCAGGATACACATTCTTCTCAACTGTGCATGGAACATTTTCCAGAATAGACCACATACTAGGCCACAAAAGAACCTCAGTAAATTCAAAAAGATTGAAATTCTACCAAACAACTTCTCAGATCACAAAGGTATAAAACTAGAAATAAATTGTACAAAGAAAACAAAAGGCTCACAAATACATGGAGGCTCAACAACATGCTCCTAAATAATCAATGCATCAACAACCAAATTAAAACAGAGATCAAACAATATATGGAGACAAACGACAACAACAGCGCAAAGCCCCAACTTCTGTGGGACGCAGCAAAGGCAGTTCTAAGAGGAAAGTATATTGCAATCCAGGCCTATTTAAAGAAGGAAGAACAATCCCAAATGAATAGTCTAAAGTCACAATTATTGAAATTGAAAAAAGAAGAACAAATGAGGCCCAAAGTCATCAGAAGGAGAGACATAATAAAGATCAGAGAAGAAATAAATAAAATTGAAAAGAATAAAACAATAGAAAAAAATCAATGAAACAAAGAGCTGGTTCTTTGAAAAAATAAACAAAATAGATAAACCCCTAGCCAGACTTATTAAAAGAAAAAGAGAATCTACACACATAAACAGAATCAGAAATGAGAAAGGAAAAATCACTACCGACCCCACAGAAATACATAAAATTACTAGAGAATACTATGAAAAATTTATAGGCTACCAAGTTGGAAAACCTAGAAGAAATGGACAACTTCTTAGAAAAACACGACCTTCCAAGACTGACCAAGCAAGAAACAGGAAACCTAAACAGACCAATTACCAGCAATGAAATTGAATCGGTAATCAGAAAACTACCCAAGAACAAAACCCCTGGGCCAGATGGATTCACCGCTGAATTTTATCAGACACATAGAGAAGAAATAATACCCATTCTCCTTAAAGTTTTCCAAAAGTAGAGCAGGAGGGAATAATTCCAAACTCTTTCTATGAAGCCAGCATCACTCTAATACCAAAACCGGGGAAAGACCCCACCACAAAAGAAAATTACAGACCAATATCCCTGATGAACACATATGCAAAAATACTCAACAGAATATTAGCAAACCGAATTCAAAAATACACCAAGAGAATCATACACCATGATCAAGTGGGATTCATCCCAGGGATGCAAGGACTGTACAATATTTGAAAATCCAACAACATCATCCACCACATCAACAAAAAGAAGAACAAAAACCACATGATCATCTCCACAGATGCTGAAGAAGCATTTGACAAAACTGAACGTCCATTCATGATAAAAACTCTCAACAAAATGGGTATAGAGGGCAAGTACCTCAACATATTAAAGGCCATATATAACAAAACCACAGCCAATATCATACTTAACAGCGAGAAGCTGAAAGCTTTTCTTCTAAGAACGGGAACAAGACAGGGATGCCGACTTTCCCCACTTTTATTCAACATAGTACTGGAGGTCCTAGCCATAACAATCAGACAAGACAAGGAAATACAAGGCATCCAGATTGGTAAAGAAGTAGTCAAATTGTCACTGTCTGCAGATGACATAATACTGTACATAAAAACCCTAAAGACTCCATTCAAAACTACCAGAACTACTACCTGAATTTGGCAAAGTAGAGGATACAAAATTAATACACAGAAATCTGTTCCATTCCTATAGACTAATGATGAGCTAACAGAAAGAGAAATCAGGAAAACAATTCCATTCACAGTTCCATCAAAAAGAATAAAATACCTAGGAATAAACCTAACGAAGGAAGTGAAAGACCTATACCCTGAAAAATACAAGAGACTCCTAAGAGAAATTAAAGAGGACACTAACAAATGGAAATTCATCCCATGCTCTTGGCTAGGAAGAATTAATACTGTCAAAATGGCCCTTCTGCCTAAAGCAATCTATAGATTCAGTGCAATCCCTATCAAAATACCACCAGCATTCTTCAATGAACTGGAACAAATCATTCTAAAATTCATATGGAACCACAAAAGATCCCGAATAGCCAAAGCAATCCTGAGAAGGAAGAATAAAACAGGGGGAATTACGCTCCCGGACTTCAAGCTCTACTACAAAGCTACAATAATCAAGACAATTTGGTACTGGCACAAAACCAGAGCCACAGAACAGTGGAACAGAATAGAAAGTTCAGACATTAACCCAAACATATACAGTCAATTAATATATGATAAAGGAGCCACGGATATACAATGGGGAAATGACAGCCTCTTCAACAGCTGGTGTTGGCAAAACTGGACAGCTACATGTAAGAGAATGAAACTGGGTTACTGTCTAACCCCATACATCAAAGTAAACTCAAAATGGATCAAAGACCTGAATGTAAGTCATGAAACCATAAAACTTTTAGAAAAAAACATAGGCAAAAATCTCATGGAGATAAACATGAGCAACTTCTTCATGAACATATCTCCCCAGGCAAGGGAAACAAAAGCAAAAATGGACAAGTGGGACCATATCAAGCTGAAAAACTTCTTTACAGCAAAGGACACCATCAGTAGGACAAAAAGACATCCTACAGTATGGGAGAATATATTCATAAATGACATATCCAATAAGCGGTTGACACCCAAAATATATAAAGAACTCACGCACCTCAACAAACAAAAAGCAAATAATCCAATTAAAAAATGGGCAGAGCATATGAATAGACACTTCTCCAAAGAAGAAATTCAGACGGCCAACAGGCACATGAAAAGATGCTCCATATCACTAGTCAGTAGAGAAATGCAAATAAAACCACAATGAGATATCACCTCACACCACTAAGGATGGCCAACATACAAAACACAAACAACAACAAATGATGGTGAGGATGTAGAGAAAGGGGAACCCTCCTACACTGCTGGTGGTAATGCAAACTAGTTCAACCATTGTGGAAAGCAGTATGGCGGTTCGTCAAAAAACTCTAAATAGAAACACCATTTCACCCAGGAATTCCACTCCTAGGAATTTACCCTAAGAATGCAGCAGCCCAGTTTGAAGAAGACATATGTACCCCTATGTTCATCACAGAGCTACTTACAATAGCCAAGAAATGGAAGCAACCTAAGTGTCTATCAGTAGATGAATGGATAAAGATGTGGTATATATACACAATGGAATATTATTCAGCCACAAGAAGAAAACAAATCCTACCATTTGCAACAACAAGGATGGAGCTAGAGGGTATTATGCTCAGTAAAATAAGCCAGGCAGAAAAAGACAAGTATCAAATGATTTCATTCATATGTGGAGTATAAGGGCAAAGAAAAAAACTGGAGGAACAAAACAGCATCAGACTTACAGAACCCAAGAATGGACTAATAGTTACCAAAGGGAAAGGAACTGGGGAGGATGGGTGGGAAGGGAGGGACAAGGGGGAAAAGGGGCATTAGGATTAGCAGACATAATGTAGGGGGGGGCATGGGGAAGGCTGTACAACTCAGAGAAGACAAGTAGTGATTCTATAGCATCTCACTACGCTGATGGACAGTGACTGTAATGGGTGTGTGCGGGGTATTTGATGAAGTGGGGAGTTTAGTAACCATAATGTTGCACATGTTACTCTAGATTAACAATACCAAAAGAAAAAAAAATATGCCATAACAAAACAAAACAAAAAAAACAAGACCCATCTATATGCTGCCTACAAGAGACTCACTTCAAACCCGACGACTTACACAGACTGAAAGTAAAGGGATGGAAAAAGAAGGACATTACATAATGATAAAGGGTCAGTCCAACAAGAGGATATAACTATTATAAATATCTATGCACCCAAAACAGGATCACCTACATATGTGAAACAAATACTAACAGAAATAAAAGAAGAAATAGAATGCAATGCATTCATTTAGGAGACTTCAACACACCACTCACTCCAAAGGACAAAAGGCAGAAAATAAGTAAAGAGATAGAGGCACTAAACAACATGCTAAAACAGATGGACCTAACAGACATCTACAGAACACTCCATCCAAAACCAACAGGATACACATTCTTCTCAAGTGCACATGGAATATTTTCAAGAATAGATCATATACTAGGCCACAAAAAGAACCTCAGTAAATTCAAAAAGAATGAAATTCTACCAACCAGTTTCTCAGATCACAAAAGTATGAAACTACAAATAAATTTCACAAAGAAAACGAAAAAGTCCACAAACACATGGAGGATTAATAACATGCTCCTAAATGATTATTGGATCAATGACCAAATAAAAACAGATATCAAGCAATATATTCAGACAAATGATAACAATAATTCAACACCGCAGATCTGTGGGACACAGCAACAGCTTTGCTAAGAGGGAAATATATTGCAATACAGGCCTACCTCAGGAAAGAAAACAATTCCAAAAAACAGTCTAAATGCACAATTAATGAAACTAGAAAAGGAAGAACAGATGAGGCCTAAAGTCAATAGAAGGAGGGACATAATAAAGATTAAAGCAGAAATAAATAAAATTGAGAAGAATAAAACAATAGAAAGAATCAGTGAAAGCAGGAGCTGGAACTATTAGACAATACTATGAAAAATGATATGCTAACAAACTGGATAACCTAGAAGAAAAGGACAACGTTCTAGAAAAATACAACCTTCCAAAGCTGACCCAGAAAGAAACACAAAATCTCTACAGACCAATTACCGGCAACAAAATTGAACTGGTAATCAAAAACCTACCCAAGAACAAAACCCCTGAACCAGATGGCTTCACCGCTGAATTTTATCAAACATTTAGTGAAGACTTAATACCCATCCTCATTAAAGTTTTCCAAGGAGTAGAAGAGGGAATACTTCAAAACCCATTCTATGAGGCCAGTATCACTCTAATACCAAAACCAGGCAAAGAGGCCAGTATCACTCTAATACCAAAACCAGGCAAAGAGGTCAGCATCACTCTAATACCAAAACCAGGCAAAGACACCACAAAAAAAGAAAACTACAGACCAATATCCCTGAAGAACATAGATGCAAAAATACTCAATAAAATATTAGTAAACTGAATTCAAAAATACATCAATAATATCATCCATCATGATCAAGTGGGATTCATCACAGGGATGCAAGGATAGAACAACATTCGAAAATCCATCAACATCATCCAACACATCAAAAAAAGAAGGACAAAAACCACATGATTATCTCCATAGATGATGATAAAGCATTTGACAAAATCCAACATCCATTCATGAGAAAAACTCTCAACAAAATGGGTATACAGGGCAAGTATCTCAACATCATAAAGGCCAAATATCACGAACTCACAGCTAATATCATACTTAACAGTGAGAAGCTGAAAGCTTTTCATCTAAGATCGGGAACAAGACAGGGATGCCCACTCTTTCCACTGTTATTCAACATAGTACTGGAGGTCCTAGCCACAGCAATCAGACAACACAAAGAAAGAATAGGCATCCAGATCAGCAAGGAAGAACTCAACTGTCCTTGTTTGCAGATGACATGATATTGCACATAAAAAACCCTAAAGAATCCACTCCAAAACTATTAGATCTAATATCTGAATTCAGGAAAGTTGCGGGATACAAAATTAATACACAGAAATCTGTTGCATTACTATACACTAATGATGAACTAGCAGAATGAGAAATCAGGAAAACAATTCCTTTCACAATTGCATCTAAAAGAATAAAATACCTAGAAATAAACCTAACCAAGGAAGTGAAAGACCTATACCCTGAAAACTACAAGACACTCTTAAGAGAAATTAAAGAGGATAATAAGTGAAAATTCATCCCATGTTCTTGTCTAGGAAGAATTAATATTGTCAAAATGGCCCTCCTGCCTAAAGCAATCTATAGATTCAATGCAATCCCTATCAAATTCCCAACAGCATTCTTCAATGAACTAGAGCAAATAGTTCTAAAATTCATATGGAAAAACAAAAGACCCTGAATAGCCAAAGCAATCCTGAGAAGGAAGAATAAAACAGGGGGGATTACGCTCCCTGACTTCAAGCTCTACTACAAAGCTACAGTAATCAAGACAATTTGGTACTGGCACAAGAAAAGACCAATAGACCAGTGGAACAGAATAGAGAGCCCAGATATAAATCCAAGCATATATGGTCAATTAATATATGATAAAGGAGCCATGGATATACAATGGGGAAATGACAGCCTCTTCAACAGCTGGTGTTGGCAAAACTGGACAGTTACCTGTAAGAGAATGAAACTGGATTACTGTCTAACCCCATACACCAAAGTAAACTAAGAATGGATCAAAGACCTGAATGTAAGTCATGAAACCATAAAACTCTTAGAAAAAAATATAGGCAAAAATCTCTTGGACATAAACATGAGCAACTTCTTCATGTACATGTCTCCCCTGGCAAGTGAAACAAAAGCAAAAATGAATGAATGGGAGTATATCAAACTAAAAAGCTTCTGTACAGCAAGGGACACCATCAGTAGAACAAAAAAACTTCCTATAGTATGGGAGAATATATTCATAAATGACATATCTGACAAGGGGTTGACATCCAAATTATATAAAGAGTTCACACATCTCAACAAACAAAAAGCAAATAAGCCAATTAAAAAATGGGCCGAGGAGCTGAACAGACACATCTCCAAAGAAGAAATTCAGATAGCCAACAGGCACATGAAAAGATGTTCCACATCACTAGTCATCAGAGAAATGCAAATTAAAACCACAATGAGAGATCACTTCACACCAGTTAGGATGGCCACCATCCAAAAGACAAACAACAACAAATGTTGGCGAGGATGTGGAAAAAGGGGAACCGTCCTACACTGCTGCTGGGAATGTAAATTAGTACAACCATTGTGGAAAGCAGTATGGAGGTTCCTCAAAAAAGTCTAAATAGAAACACCATTTGACCCAGGAATTCCACCCCTAGGAATTTACCTTAAGAATGCAACAGCACAGTTTGAAAAAGACATATGCACCCCTATGTTTATCACAGCACTGTTTACAATAGCCAAGAAATGGAAGCAACCTAAGTGTCCATCAGTAGATGAATGGATAAAGAAGATGTGGTACATATACACAATGGAATATTATTCAGCCATAAGAAGAAAACAAATCCTGCCATTTGCAACAACATGGATGGAGCTAGAGGGTATTATGCTCAGTGCAATAAGCCAGGCGGAGAAAGACAAGTACCAAATGATTTGTACTGATATGTGGAGTATAAAAACAAAGAAAAACTGAAGGAAGAAAACAGCAGCAGACTCACAGAACCCAAGAATGGACTAACAGTTCCCAAAGGGAAAGGGACTGGGGAAGATGGGTGGGAAGGGAGGGATAAAGGGGAAAAAGGGCTATTACAATTAGCACACATAATGTAGTGGGGGTGGGGTGGGGTGGGGGGTTAGGGGGAAGGCAGTATAACACAGAGAAGACAAGTGGTGATTCTATAACGTCCTTCTACGCTGATGGACAGTGACTGAAATAGGTATGTGGTGGGGACTTGATAATAGGGGGAGTCTAGTAACCATAAAGTTGCTCAGGTAACTGTATATTAAAAATAGCAAAATGACATAAATAAACAAATAAAGACAAAAACCGAAATTTCCTTCACCTTGATCTCCGGACTTTCCCTCCATAATCTAGTCCTGATCAGTCACAGTTGATGATTCTCTCCTGCTCCTAAGTTCCAGCCATGCTGGACACCTGGCCCTCGATCTTCTGTACCTGCTATGTCCTTCGTCTAGAAACAGGACCCTCTCCCAGTCTTTCTGAATACATCAGGCATCACTCTTAAATGTCCTCAAAGTTAGGCTCCCTGGTTCCCTATACCAGGGAAGGAAAGATTGCCTGGTAAGTAAGTCTTAATAAGTGAAGATGATTTAGATGAATGGATAGAAAAAAGGCAGGGCCTTTCAGGTAAGAGGAAAACATGAGTGATGACACAGTAGGGGATGAGAAAGTAGACACTGTAGTTTTAAAGAGCTCTGCAAAATCCAGAGACCCCAAATTTTAAGACTGAAAATGGATGAGGGTAGGGTAGTGGAAATCCCTGCATAATCCTAGCACAAGTAGAGGCTGATCATGTAATATGCTAAGAAACTAAATAACCAAAACACAAATTAAAGGGCATGGTTGTCAATTATCCAGGGAACTGAGACTGTACAGCCTACCATTTTGGAACATGAAAGTCAGAAAGCTTCAGAGTGGTGTGACTCCTTACGCTATGAATATTCTGCAGTAGTCATGTAGCTACTTACCAAATGGCTCCAGTGGTAGGACAGCCCTTCCTGGTCCCCTAGTGGCGAGGTAGGGACCTTTGATTAGGGCTTATCACTGAACTAATTCAAAATTCGGGACCAGAAAGCTAGGCAGGGTAGAGGAGGCAATACTACAGAAATAACTTAACCTAAGGTCACACGAAGTAGAAGACAGCAAAACTCCTTGGTTCATATTCCCCAGTACACTACATGCTAAGAGCATCCCTTGCCCTACAGAATTTAAGATACCTACAAAATGATAAGAGCATGTAAACAAATAGCCTTATCTGACCCTTATTGTAAGAAAAGTACCTGGAAGGAGGGGTTACGAGAATCGGGAGGAGAAAGTGGGCTCTCAATTGGAATGATCAGGGCAGACTTGTCAGAGAAGGAAGGCTGGCGGCCATGCCTTATGAGTGAAGATGAGGAGCGCGCATTCCCGGAAGGAAGAGCTGCGCATGGACAGACTGAAGAAGACTCCGTGGGCCGCAGTGCACACTCTCTCCTGAGTCCGCCCCTTCTTCTCCATCCCCTCCGTCTCAGGTCAGGCCCACATCCTGCCTCTTACCCTCCACAAGGCCACCTGTCAGCTTTCCTGACACACAGTCTGACAGCACTCTGCTCCCTACAAATCTGCCCATGAATAAAGTCAAAACTTGGCATGACGTTCAAAGCCTGCTTTACCAGCCTCAGCTCCTCTCTCCCTCACGCATCCCACCCAACCTGCTCTCCAGCCAAACGAAATCTCTCACTTTCCCCAAGCAAGTGGTCCTCTCCCACACATACATCCCTTACACCAGTTACCCCCTCTTCCTGGAAAGGGTTTCCTCCCTGTCTGCTGGTGAACCGCTCCCCGCCCTTCCCTTGGCGGCTGTCCTGGGGTCCCTGCGCTCCTCACCCTGGCTCATCCCAGCCAGACTGGCCTCCCTGCTGTTCCCCGTCCAGCATCATGCATGGCCTGCCAGGAGCCCTGGCCTGTAGGCCTCCTCCAGAAAGCCTCTTCCACCACATGGCCCATGGCTGTTCCCCATTTTCTTCAGATGAAGTTTCCTCTTCCAGCCTATGTAAAAAGGATCACCCCCTACACACACACACACACACACACCAGCCTTCCTCATTCCCTTCACAACATTTATCACAACTTGATACGCACACACATTTCTTATTGTGTATTCGTTAATGATTTACCTAAATCTCTACAACAGGGTTGGTAAACGACGGTGCATGGCTCCAATCTGGCTATCGCCTAAGCTTTGACTGGAACAAAGGGATACCATTGTTTTACATATTGTCTATGGCAGAGTCGAATAGTTGCAGCAGAGACCTCATGACCCACGGAGACTAAAATATTTCCTATGTGAGCCTTTACAGAAAAGGTTTGCCAACCCCTGTTCTAGAATGGCAAGCAGTCTCCCCTGTCTCCTGCTGTGCTCACAGGTTGACTCCAGACCTATTAGTGCATTATGGAGCTGCAGCAGGCTCTGGGGAACCCTTTGTTAAATGAAGAAAGTGAAGGGAGGGGCAAGTGTGAATGGAAAGGAGGAAATGGATGCAAGACATGCTGGAGGGAAAATCAATGGGTGTGGTGACTGGGTTTAGGTGCCAGAAATAACCGTAGATAACATGCTTAAATCTGGGTGGCTAACAACAGAGTAACAAATAAGTGTATTTAAACAACCTTACAAATTTAAAATCTTTAAGTGCATAAATGTTTATAAGCAAATAGAAAACCTTAGACCTGAAGAAGGAAATTCTTTAATGATTAGCAAATCCTACCCTTTGAGAGAACAAATGAGAAACTAGTGCCCACATTGGTTAACCACACCAAGTCACCCAGCTGTGAAGAGAAAGAGGCTGGGACGAGTCCAAAACTCTTGAGAAGGGGCCCAGGGCTCTGCCTGTGTGTCAGTGTTTACAGCAGTGTGAGGAGTCAGGAGTGAGATCCTGCCACCTTAGGGCACTCAGTGACGCTTGGGAACAGAAGTGACAGGTGCACAGGGCTGAGGTAGCAAAGGAGGAAACAGAGAACTGCCAGTGAGGGATTCCAGCGGGGTTCTGGCCCTTACTTCACCTTTCTGTAGCACAGTGGCTCTCAAAATTTAGGGTGCATCACAATCAAGTGGTGGCCTGGTTACAACAGATGGCTGGCCCCACTCTCAGATATTCTAATTCAGTTGGTCTGGGGTGGGCCCCAAAATTTGCATTTTTAACAAGTTCCCAGGTGCCACTGATGCTACAGGTCCAGACACCACACTTTGGGAACAAGTGCTGTAGCGTTTGCCCATGACCCGTCCTGTGGCTTTCCTGACACTTCTCTCTCCTGGCTTTTCACCTCCCCCTCTGGCCACTAGTTTGAAAAGTTTGTCTATGAAAGAAAAAACGGGAATAGGGTGGTAGCTGGTCCAAGTTCAAGGAGGATGAAAGAGACCTGAATTTGCTCACTTGGGAAAAAGAGCCACAGGAGATGGGACTGGAAAGGATGGCAGGTGTCAGTGCAGACAGAAGGAGACAGGATCTGTCTACATTAGTGACAAGCTCAGTGCTCTGGAGGTCAAGCAATGAATGACTTTACAAGTGTGCCAGGATGAATGTCTCAAAATGAATGTCATCCCCTCAAAACAACTTCTGTGATTATTATGCTGTTTTTCCAATAGGGCAAACATGTGTCAAAGCATTTAGCACTTCCTCTAGAATTGCTTTCTGAGCACACAGCACATTCTCTAAATATCCTCAACATTTGCAAATTGCCACTTGAGGGTAGCTATAAGTTGGAGAAAATCCAAAAATTATCTGAAGACCAATCCTAATAAAAGTATTGAGCATGACAAATAACATAATTTTCTAGTTAATAAACAAGATATAAATTTAAAAGGAGACTGATTTTTTTTATTGTATTATATGGCTCAAAATGGCTTATAATTCTGGAAGATAAGTCCCCAGAGTTCTTTAAATACCAATAGGAGTACCATTATCATATGCACAAAATCTGTTGAAAAATATGCATAGATACATAAGTTCTGATGTTTTCTTAAAATTGATCTCACAATATCATAACTGCAAGATTGATGTTTAAATAAAAAAAATACATATGTGAAGAACAGATGACAGGAACTGACTTATCTTTGCCTTCCTTTTGTTATAATCCTCCCATAAAACCAACAGTGCTAGAACACGAAATCCAGGTTATCATATTCCTGCCTCTGGAAAAGGGGTTTCTTGATGGTGAGACATGCTGGGGAGGGGAAGAGACCAGCACAATTTTCCCAAAGCTGGAAGCCTGGCTCTGTGATCAGACCCAGTTCCAAACCCAGCTCTGCTACTTCCTTAATGTGTAACTTTAGACAAGCAACCTTCCAAAGCTAAAACTTCCCATCTTAAAAACACAACTGGTAATAAAAACTGCCTCACAGGACTACTTTGAGAATTAAATGACAAGATGCTATACTGTGCTGGCTGGCACATGCTGATTTTCTTAAGGCTGTTTTGCATGCTGCTATCACTGTGCACGCTAATGGATCTGCTGTTGTCAGGATGCTTCTGAGAAGCCTGAACAGGCCCCATGCTCTGTGCCCCATGCTCCATCCCTTTCCCTCCTGTCATGAAGACTAAAGCCAGCTACAGAGACCTGGAAGAGTCTTCCAAACTTGATTTAGAACCAACTAAGGCCTCCATTCTTCAGCATCATCAGAGTCTCTACTCCTTAGGAGTCACCAAGCAGTGCAGGCATCTTCTCCCTTAAGCACCTCTGGCCAGTGCACCCAAGCCATGGCCTCCCTCCAGATCTGCTTCATGTACCCTATCTTTTCATCTTATACTTTGCCTTCTAATTTGATTTTCTATTATTCCTACTAATAATAATAACACCCATAAATTACCAAGGACGTAAAGCACTATTCTAAACACTTTAAAGGGGCCATCTCATTTCATTTCCACGACAACCCTTTGAAGCTGGAACTACTGTTACCCCAATTTTCAGAAGAGAAACTGAGACACAGAGAGATAAAGTAACTTGCTCAAGGTCGCACCGCCAACACATCATGAAGCCAAGATTCAGACACAAGCCATGTCCTTCAGAGCCCATGCTCTTAACCATGCACCTCCTCATACAAAAGCACGACCAGACTTCAATGACCCCAAGTCACAAGTGTTCTAAAGCTGCCTGGCTGCACTCTAGGCAAAAGCTTCCTCAGCAACGACCCCAACTTCCCGCCTGGGGCATTTGCTTCCCAGCATGAAAAAACAGCAGTGCATCTTCTGCATTTGTTTTAAGAAAAATTTCTCAACTTACTACTTCTCTTCCTTCTGAAAGGTACAAGTCAGCTCTCCTCTCCAATAGGTAAAGCCATGTGCTTGTTTTAGTTCCTCAGTGAGAAGGAAGCTTGTATTCAGTTCATATTTCTCATGTTATTATAACAGAGCAGCAGCCTTATAAAGCACTAACAAACACAAAATGGATATCACAGAACAGACAGACAGCATTCCTGGAAACACATTACACTTCTATCAGGGAATCCTTATTACACATTTTCCATGGCTGCCATGTTGCCAAAACTCACATTACCCGTTTCAGATAAAGAAAACAACCAAATATGAAGTATCCATCAACCATGGGGAGACCCTGAGTGTTGCAAAGGCTGTGATCTAGTTAGGGTTTGTGGGCATCTGTATTTGCTCTACTCTATGCCTGTCAAGTTGCCAAGATACAGTAACTATTTTAAGATTTGTCTTCTCATTTCATTTTTGACAACTTAAAAGAAATCACAATATTCCTTAATGCCTGTTATTAGTTTCCTAGAGCTGCATGACCAAGCACCACAAACTATGTGGCTTACACTACAGAAACTTACCGTCTCACAGTTCTGGAGCCTAGGAATCCAAGATCAAGGCACTGGCGGAGTTAATTCCTTCTGCAGGATGCGAGAACAACCAGCTCATGCTGCTCTCCTAGCTTCTGGTGGCATCAGGCCTTCTTTGGCTCGTAGATGGCGATTTCCCCATACCTTCACATTGTCCTACCTCTGTTCATGTCTCCCTGTGTCCAAATCTTCCTCTTTTTATAAGGACCCAGCCATTATATGGGAGTAGGATCCACCCGAATGACCTCATCAATTAACGGTCACATTCACCGGTACTGGGATTGGGACTTCAGCATCTCTCAGGGGGACACAATTCAACCCATTACAGTACCTAACAGGGAAGTCTGTCTTAGATCAGTTCCTTCAGTAAGGAAAAATTTTCTAGTTCTCATGTGAAGATTAAACAGTAATAAAAACATATCCCTGCTCTAAATATAACAAAATTTTTACATGCTGCATAACAGCACGTCAAGATTTTGTTTTTACATTTTACCTTTACTAGTTCTAACATAACTACATGTGCATTTCTGCTGATTTTATTTTGTGTATGAATTTTGTTCACAAATGATCCACTTCAAATGATATATATCTTACTCCTGTATCTATTCCCTAAAGATCCCATTTAGACAGCAAGCCCAAAACATTCACTCAGCTTTAATAAAATCTTAAATATTGTTCATAAGTAAGTGTCCATTTACGCATACCTGAGAGACTGCACACCTACTGTTCTCTCGGCAAAGTACATCTCCCCTTCAATCAGCCAGATGGTTTACTCTGCCTTTCATTCAGGTTTCTGCTCAAATGTCACAGCATCTGAAAGGCCATCCCCAACCACTGCTCAAACAAAGCAATCCTTCCCACACCCCATCACTCATACCCCCTTCGCCTGACTTTTTCTTAACATTTATTATATATTTTTTCATTATGTAATTGGTCTCCCACCAGAATGTAAGCTTCATGGGAACACAGACATTGTTTTAGTTCATTGCTCTGTCCCCTGAGCCTCGCACAAAGGGCACACAAATTTTAGTTCAATTTGTTGAATGAATCCTTATCAGATTTCAAAAATTCCACATATATTCTGTTTAATCATAATGCATTAACCCTCCCACCTGAAACTGATGCAAGTTGCATACCCCCTTCACAACCAATTTGTGAAGGAATAAGTTTACAAAAACATCATGTGTGTGTGTCTGCGTGTGCACATGAAACTTATTTTAATAGCAGAGATCATCAAACATTCCTTTAAAGTAGATGACTCTTTAGCTCTCAGCTGAGATATCTCTGTAGTAGGATTCCCTAACACCTATTTCATAACCTCCCAAATGAACAAGGCAGGCAAACCATTATAAACATCTTTGTTGATGATTCACATCCAACAATTTGAAGGGAAGTTATTTTAAGTGTTAAACACTATACTGTTCATCTTTAACTACACACCTTGAAAAACAGGACATGCTAAAGATAGAGCCCTGTATCTAAAAAAAATTTTTGCATAATAATCCAAAATTCTATATATACCATCTTAGTTTAGGTGAACACAGTATAACAATATTAAGTATACAAAATTTTAAATGGCAAAATTCTTCCAAATACCTATATCTAAAGCCAAATATCAATTTCATCCTGTAGAATGGACCAAAATAATTCATAAATCACTATACAAAACTTCTGCAATTAGAAACTATAAAATTATCGGGGAAATACTTTCTTGGGAGACACCTAGAAACTGTTAAAAACTTCACTTTTTAAAAAGAGAAGTTAATAAGTAAAGTAACCCTTTTCATTAAAGACCATTTCATTAAAGATACCAGGCAACAAAGAGAAACACTAGATATAACGTGTGACAGACAACCACACTTCCTGGATGTGACACGGGCTGTTGCAGCTGACACACTAATTTCCTTCCCTCTTTTTGTTCATTTTCCCTATTCTTCCTCCTACTCCTCTTTCCACTGAATTGTAGACTTACGAAACATATCTTATCACTGGTCTTTCCTGATAACCTTTCCAAAGCATCTGCTGCCATATATGTACAGGAACCGCTGAGCCCAGTGTAGTTGGGTGGGTCTGAGACACTGGCAGTCCTGAGTGGGTGGGCTGGCAGTACGCTTATGGAGGTGCAATAGCACCAGGCAAGTTTCCAGGCCCTTTTCCCAGCCAGCCCAGTCTCCCCCTGTGCTGTGTTAGGTACTGTCTAATCCAGTACATGAGCTGGAGGTGGCACCTCTTTCCTGGCATCCTGGGCTGCAGCATCAAGCAGTAGGAGCGGCCAGCCCCACAACCACCTGGATGGAAAAGTGAAGACGTCACATCTGAAAGGGTGGTCTTGAGGGGAGAGCAAACCCTATGGGGTTTAGCTTGTAGGCCTCCAGTTATTGAATCAGCATACAAAGTAGGAAAATTCCAGAGCATGCAGACTCTCAGGTTCTGTAGTAACTCGCTACACTGCAGACGCATTCACTCCCAAGAGCGCATTTCAGCAGCTCATCTCGTCAGCATAAACAAATCTCTCCTAACCTGTAAGAGAAAAATAATCTAGCAGCTTTGCAAGGCATTTTGGACAGAATATTTTCTGAAGAGGTTTCTTAGAGGATTTTTATAATGTTTGAGTGACAGTAAATAAAAATGCCATATTCAGAATGTGGCCTGTAGGAATACATCCCATTTTAAAGCAGCTGACATACAAAGCACAAATAAGAATCTGGGAACAGGAGGCAGTTGACTCTGCAGACAAATAAACACTTTCCCCAACGGTCTTTTTTATTAAGAGTTCTCCAACTAAAATAAAATAAATTGTAAAAAAAAAAAATGGAAAGATAAAAAAAAAAAAAAAGAGTTCTCCAGTGCTTTCGAGCACTAATTGATTCTTTCTGCCAACAGCCCTGGCAAATCACTGAGTAAAATTTAGCTTCATAATTTCAAACACACACAGGTTCCTGAGAGGCAATGAGAATGAATTTTTCATCCCCTGAGTTTGAGAGGAAATACCATGTAGGGACTATGTAGCATAACAGTTAAGAATGCAAACTCTGGACCTTGAGTCTTAATTCTGCTACTTCCTAGCTGTCTGACACTGAGGAAGTCGATGGGCCTGTATAGAAGACAGGAACAAGAGCATTACACTGTGAGGATGAAATGAGCTGATCTATGTAAAGTGCTGAAGCGCCTGGCAGACGGCAAGTACTCCCGTTTGGCTATGTTAGCAGTGCCATCCGTCACCCAACAGCCATCACCATCATTTAAGAAAGGCTTAAGGGCACCTGTATATAGAACATGTATTTTCTATATATTTTCTATATAAGTTTTGAGTCCAGCTTACACAACTGAACCTTCACCAAATCATCTACAAAATGAGGACACAGTATCTAGAAAGGACAAATAACCCAAAACTTCAACAAATAAATAACAAATCAGAGAAAGAGAACTTAACAGTTTTGACCACACATACCCACCAACTGCAGTGTACAATTCTTATATGCATTCTGACCCAAACTATTAAGAAACATACAGTTTATCACACTTACAAAACAACTGGAAATGTCAATATTGACTAGCTATTTGCTAATATTAAGGAGTTACTATTGAACTTTTGGCAAGATAATAGGATCATGATTATGTTTTATAAAAAGAGCTCTAATCCTCCTCAGCCACGCTCTCTGACACCACAGCCACTAGCCACATGTGGCTATTCAACTTGAAATTAAGTGAAATTAAGAAAAAGTAAAATTTTAGTTCCTCAGCCTCACTAGCCACATTCCAAGTGTGCAATAGCTAGTGTAGGTAGTGGCTACAAATACGGAATATTTCTATCATCACAGAAAATTCTGTTGGTCAGCACTGGGCATACCTACTGAAACATTTGTGGATGAAATGATACGATAATTAGAATTCGTTTCAAAATAAAATAGGAAGTGAAGAAGTGAATGAAGGTGTGGGTGAGGTAAACCTGGATTATGGTTGTTGCAAGGGGAACAGGTACATGGGGAGAGTCCCTTGAAGTATTCTGTCTGATGGTCACCCTCATGAACCATGGCTAGGCTCCAGTCCCCAGTTATTCAAACACTAATCCACGTGTTGCTGAGAAGTTATTTTGTAAGCATGATTGAAGCCTGTCATTACTTAATTTTAAGAAAGGTTATCCTACATAATTTAGGTGGGTCTGATTCAAACAGTTGCAAGACTTTAAAAACTGAGGATTCCTGAAAGAAGAAATTCTGCCTGTGGACAGCAGCTTAGCTCATGTTCAAGAGAGCCAGCCTGCCCTTGACAGCCCACCTTGCAGATTTCAGACTTGCCTAGCCAGCCCCCACAATCCCATGAGTTAATTCCTTGCAATAAGTTTATATTCTATATATACTCTACATCCTGGTTCCATTTCTGTGGGGAACCTTAACTTATACATTTAAAAAAAAACTACACAGTAGTACCTACCTCACAGAATTATTGTTAAATAACAATTGTACAGTTGACCCTTGAACAACACAGGTTTGAACCACATGGCTCCACTTATATGTGGGATTTGTTTTCAATAAATATATTGGAAAACTTTTTGGAGGTCTATGACAATTTGATGAAACATTCTTTTCTCTTAGTTTTTTTGTGAGAATATAGTATATAATACCTACACAAAATAAGTGTCAATCAAGTGTTTGCTGTCAGAAAGGCTTCCAGTTCAACAGTAGGCTTTAATAGTGTGTTTTTGGGGAGTCCAAAGTTATATGTGGATTTTTGACTGTTCAGGGGTTCAGCCTCCTTAATCCCCATGTTGTTCAATGGTCAACTGTAAATATGTTAACACAGTACCTGCCATGTAAAAAGTCTCAATAAGTGGTAACTACTATAATATTATTTCTTCATTCATACCAGCACAATCTTATCTTGCCAAAATTTGCCATTCCTGAGACACAGAATACTCATACACTATAATGACTGTATTACTGTTTTCATTTCAATCTCGCTTTATCTGGCCAACATGACAAGAGGCTCCTTTAAGGGCATGGCTACAATGGCTCATAGCTCTGTATGTCCAGAGTGGCCCTCAAGGTTCTTCAATTAAACAGAATCAAACCCAGTTAGAGTAAACTGACACATACCCAAAATATCCAGAACTGAGGAAAACAGCCTTGTGCAATTAAGTTTGTAAGTTTTATTTACAAAAGTGAAGAACTGTAACAACCTAAATACTCAATCATAGGGAATTGATTTTATATAAAACTGGATACATTTGGATAATGGATATAACGTAGCTAATATTATATTTAGAGCATATTTAATGACATTTCAAGTGCTCAAGACACAATGTTAGTTTTTAAAAAGTAGGCTGTACTCTATATACAGTAAGATCTCAATTTTTAAAAATACTAAAGGGAAATACACAAAATGTTAACAACAGTTTTCCCTGGGTACTGAGACTAGATGATTTTCATTTTGGGGTGGGGGATTGCAGTAATTTATATACAGATCTTAAGAATGAAGTTTGATGAGTTTTGACAAATGTACCTGCATAATCCACAGCCCAATAAAAAGCAGAGAACATCTCCATCATCCCAGAAAGTTCCCTAGTGCCTCTTTGAAGTCAAGACGTTCTCACAAATCCCAGGCAACATACGCTGATTTTTATTTTCTTGTTATACCCTTCTGTGTTTTCTGAATTTCCAGTATAAATATGCATCTATATTAAGAAGTTTTGATGTTCTGTTTTTTGAAGAGTTGAGACAGTATATAGTTCTCTGATTTCACTGATAAGGACAAGGGAGATAAATTCATTTGCCCAAAAATATTAGGTTACTAGAAATATTAGGAACATGACTGCTACCCACAACACTCCACAATTATTTTTGCTTTTTCTTTCCAAGATTTCCAATGTTTTTGGATACCACAACATTTATTTATACAGATATAACTATGTGTGGTATTTTCATCAAATATCTGATAGCAAATATACTTTAAAGTTAGATAAATTGTATACATTTACCTAACAAAAGAAATCAAAAGAAAGAATTTATAGGATGCCTAAAAGATTAATGAATAGAAACTGAAAAAAGTTAAATTGTGAGAGTAGATACTTCCTCCTGGTTCTCATGAAAAATTCTAGCCCTAAAGTTTTGTAAACAGAAACATGGCAGCAGTATACCATACTGCAGAAATATACAAGACTATTAACGCTACAAGATATTATGCTATTTTATGTTCATGACCAAAAATAACCAAAATAAATTTTAGTGAAACGAAACTGACAAATCATCATTTCCATTTTCCATCAGTCAACACAGTTTTAGCCACAGGAATCCCCTCAGAGAATTCTCAGGTCACAACTTTGAAAGGAGAGCTACATCTGTATAAATTCTTAAATTCCCAGGACTCTGTACAGCCTTTTAAACATCACAGAGGAGGATCTGAGGGTGAGTGCCCACTGTTTGGCATTTTGATAGTTACAGTCTGAAATAGCCAGCCGATGTCTGACCCAAACCCCAAGCCAAAGCTAGACACAAAATCAGTAAGCCAACAGTGTCCTGAGCCACAGCATGGCTAGAACCACTGAGACCTCCCACACAGCTGTGAGGAAACACTAAGTTTTCTGAAACTCAGTGATTCAGAAACTACAAAGCAACTGAAAGCTACAAGCAGTTCCTATCACAAAAGTGGGCTGAAATAACCAAAAGATGATTAGATACACATACACACACACCATTTCAAAGAATGATCCATTAAGGGGTCCACAAGGTCAAAACTGTGTTGGTAATAATACTATGACATTATTTGCCTATTTCACTGTGTTGATGTTTGCATGAGGGGGAAAAACAACAATGAGAAATAGGATGAGGGACATGCAGAAGGATTTGGGTAAATTTTTAAAAACTAAGTACTCTAGCACTCCCCAGGAAGTGTGGATAATTCATATCTTCTTATTAAAATGCAGAAGGTAGGGAACTTCTAACATGTTGATTACAGATTTTTCACTCCCCTGCCAGTTCCATTCCCTACAACCATGGCTCTCCAAGCATCTTGGGGGCTTATATAGGTTCACCTAAGAACAAGTGGATGCTGTGTTCATACCAAACTTGCTTTTGGACCTTTGTGCAACTTTTAATTATTCAGTTTGTAATTAGCCTCTCTTCTTCTTCCCTTTTGCTACCTAACCTTTGGGCATCTATTTAGAATAAAATCAAATACCTGTGGAATAAGGAGTGACAGAAAGACTGAACTTGCTGAAACTTAGAGGAAAACAATCAAGCCTAAGAAGCTGAGCAGCCAAAGGCCATGTCCCAGAGAGGGACACAGCCAAAGGGCCACCTCTGCCTCCCATCACCCCGACACTCTGCAGGAAAAGTCCCCATATCAGCACCTCCTTATGCCATCACCCAGCCATGGCGCCCACCTCAAGCCCTCCAGTACATGCAACATACCCTGACTGCCCAAGGCATCTTCCCAGAGCCCTTTCTTCACATGTCTCCTCCGACAAAAACCCTGAAAGGTTCCCCCATCTGCACTATTGAGGCTGCCGTTTGAGGTCCTCTATTCTGTAGTTCAACTTATCCTTCCACATTTATCTCCCAGTATGCCCTTACATCAAACTGAAACACTCACATAAGCCAACAGGCGCCACACTTTTTACCACCTTCACTCACATCCCTCCCTCCATATAAAGCGCCTCATGCTCACTCTAGTCTCTGACATACTCATCCATCCTTCAAGGTCTTTCTCAAGTCCCCTCTTTTATAACGCCTTTTGTGAAATGTCCCACCTGTACCCATTCATCACACTATGCCTGTTTTAGAATTAAATGGTCTACATATATTCCTTTCCTAGTTGCTCAAAATCACCTCAAAAGCCACGGCTTTCATGTTTTATCTCTTCTTATACCTCTAAGAGCTTAGACAGCCCTCATAAATTGCTTTAAAACACCATTTTCAAATATGATCAACAAAAATATGCCCAAATCCTACTTTAGGAAAGGCATTTTGTTAGAAAATATGATTTAAAAAGATGGTAATTCTGAATGTTTCTTGGCTGCAGATAAAACCAAAAACATCTGGGAAGCCCCCTGAGTAACTCTGCAGGGGGAGGGGGAAGTCGGCTAGAGGCGGCAGGTGTGGGAGGGCTGCGTTCAAGGCAGGCGGCCGGGTGAGGCAGTATGTGATGAGTGACGTGACAGTGACCCTAATGAAGCATTCAGGTGTTTTGTGGAGAGAGAAAAATGGACCCTAACAGTGAGCTCCCAAACGTCTATTAGGGATTCCTTCTGTCCATTCAGAAGCACACATGTGCAACTCAAAACTGTGCTTCAGGCTATCCCCAACAAGCTATTAATTCCCTGTACAGATTTGTGCTACAGCCTCACCCCATTCAATATTGTTACTAAACACAATGTTCCCACCACACTTGATGCTGGGGATTTTTAAATGAAGATGTGATCAAGACAGGATCCCAGTCCACGTAAGTAACTGCAGGTCAGTGTAATGAGGGCTGCATGGAGACGAGGTGTGCAGAGGAGCCAGGGAGTAACTGGAGAGTGTGGTGTCACAGAGACCAGCAGGGAAGGGAGCTCAGGAAAGCAGGAGTGGCAGCCACTCCGAGAGACCCTGCAGAGCACAAATCTGGCATTTGGGGGTCATTAATGACACAGGGGGAACAGATTGGCAGGAGTGGGAGCCAGACTGAAGAGGTATAAAGAATGTTGCAGCCTGTCAAAACAGGAAAATAAGGGCGTAAGTACACTATTTTATGGGGATGCACAGTAAAAAAAAACACATTTTTTTTTTTAAAGGATAGGAAAGACTGGGCAAAGCCCCGGTATAGGAAGATGGGCCTTGGGTGACCAGTTGGGGAGGTGTACCTTAGAAAGGAGCGGGGCCTCTGCTCTGAAGTGAGGGGGACGGAGGACAGGACAGGCACAGTGACGGATGAGTGTGAAGACAGGGTGGGAGCCCAGCAGTTTAGGCAGCATTGCCTCTGGGGTCTCCACCCTGCGGGAGGTGGGGTCATGAGCCAGGCTGGGAGGGACAAGGTCGAGGGGCAGAGGGACCAGCCTTTGTAACAGCCACTGCCGAGGAAAGAGAGCTACACAGGAGTGGAAGGACTGCCATGCAGATGGGAGTTTGTAAATAAGATTGGAAAAGCATGCTCACATCTCTTAGGAGGCAGGTGATTTTCTCTAGCAGCAGTGGGGCAGGAGGAGCAGAGAATGTAAATGGCTCCACAACCAGCATTAGAGCTGGCCACTGTGGGTGTGGCAGGAAAAGAGAAGATGGAAGACACTGGAGGAAATGTCTGGGACATTTCCAGAATGGAAAAAGGAAAGCAAGCCTGGAAGAACCTGACAAGGGAG
The DNA here is from genome assembly GCA_029783875.1 of Phataginus tricuspis. Taxonomy (NCBI): domain Eukaryota; kingdom Metazoa; phylum Chordata; class Mammalia; order Pholidota; family Manidae; genus Phataginus; species Phataginus tricuspis. The sequence goes on along the minus strand of JAQQAC010009165.1, from coordinate 1,024,755 downwards.
AGAATGGACAGGTGGAGACACTGCTAAATAAATGAGCAGAAGAGAGGACAGGATAAGAGGTTCCAGTCAAAGCGGGATTTATAAGTTAAAGATTTTGCAAAGTAGACAAGTTTCAGGTGATGACAGGGCCCAGGGTTTAGCTGTGTCAGTGGGCTAATATAAAGAATAGTGGTCAAGGTCATAGGGTCAAGGCAACAGACATTTGAAGGAATGGGAGGTGCATGGTGTGGAGCAGCGCCCCCTGTGAGAACTTTCCCAGTAATGGAATATTCTCTGTGCAGCCCCACAGAGCAGTCACCAGCCAACGGGCTATGCAGCACTTGAAGTGTGCCAAGTACAGCTGAGGAAGTGAATTTTTATTTTATTTACTCTTCATTCACTTAAGCTTAAATAAGTACATATGACTAGAAGCTACCATACTAAATAACAGAGATGTGCAGCAATCATTCTTAACTTTGCACGATGGAATTGCTGGGGAGACTTCAAGAGTAAGCTGCCTGGGTCCCACTCCCTAGAGATGCTGACATGATCAGCCAGGCCTGTGTCCTAGGTATCAGCATTTCTTAAAGTTCACAGGCACAGTGAACCTTGAGAACCACTGGTGTGGTACGGTTAAGAATCTGGACTCTGGAACCAGATGACACGAGTTCAAAACCCAGATGTTGATTCTCAGTTCTGGAACTTCGACCAAATAACCTTGTCTGTAAAACAGGGATAATGACCTACCTACCTCATAGGGTTACGGTGAGAATTAAATGACTTTTATATAAAAGCACTCTGTAATAGCACCTGGCATAAGAAGAGTTCCTTAAAATGTCAGCCATTAATATTCCAAATGGATATTGGAGTTAATAAGGCTGCCAGCTACAGAAGAAAACAGTGGATGAGAGCTGGCAAAGGACTAAATTTGTGTTGAGGAGGGACCTATATGGCAGGAACTGACAAGGTTGAGGGTAAGGAGGAAGTAAGGGGACAATAAATAAAGGGAAGAGAACCATTATTTACTTTATACAATTTGGAAGGAACAGTGATAAGGCAAGAAAATACAGACCTCCTCCCTAGGAAAATGATATAATGGAAATGGGCACAGAAGAATGTGGGAAGATGTATATCAAGAGAAAGTCAAATTTTAGATAGGGGAAGGAAGGACATGGGAGAAAGAAACATTTAATTCAGTTTGACAAAATCCTACCCCTTTTCCTAAAAAAAAGTTAACAGCTAATTATCAGTCAAGTAATGTTTTCTGTATTATTGTTTGTTTTTCCCTGACATATAGTTCACCTGAGGATGATTTCTTGTGGATGAGAATACTGTTTTCTAATTAGGACTCCATAAGAAACAGCCACCTCGCCACAGATTAACAGTAGATACTTTGATTCATAACTGATCTAGTTCAAACCTAGATTAACCGATGTTGAAGTCTCTGTGAACCATATGCCAAGATTCTATCTGCATTTGTAACTATGTATTTTATAAGTCTCAGACGACACTAAGGGCACTAATGAGCATAGTATATTACCTTCAGGTAAGAAAAACGACTATTAAATGTGTCTAAGGGAAGTACTTTTTTTTAATTTAAGAAGAGGCATCAAAACAAACAAAAGAGGGGAAAAAAACTAAAATGAAACCAGAAAGATGTGGGAAGAAGGGAAATTTGATGACCAACAAATGTGTTAAGTTGTAGTTTTCTATTTCTGTAGAATTTCAAATAGACATTATTGAGCACAGATTTATACCCAAATTTCACTATCACTACCACATAATGAATTTCATCATTTTGAAAAAAAAGTAAAATATTCAGTTATTTGCAACTAGTAAGATAAGTTACTTGATGAGAAAGCTCTTCCACACACACTTCCTCTGCAGCTAGTGGCTGAATTACACAACGCGGTGCACGCACATCACGTTTCAGTTGAATCCACAGTTTAAAATTTTGGCAAGAAAATAAAAATTAAGTCTGAAAATTTTTAGACTTAAAAACTAAGTCTGAAATTCCTTCACAGACTTTTTCTCCTGAGAAAAAGAAACACAACCTCTCTTCTACAAACATGTTTCACACTTCAGAATGATGTCTCATCTGCTTTTGGAGTGCTGTGTGTGTTTATGTATCCCACAAGTTGAGTTTCACAGTTGAAACACAATTTCCATTATGATTAAGTTCATTTCTGGCTCCTTCTTAGGAGCCATTTGAAAACATTAAGCATGTGTGAGACCAAAACCACTCTCCAAACCTCCTAACTACCTTTTATAAAAGCCCGCCAGCCATGGAGAACTCTGCTCCTTCCCTGTTCTCCCTTAAATTCTTGCTAGGGACAGGTAAGAGCTCACGCAGTTAAAGTACCTACGATACCCTCAACCCTCTACTGATAGACTTGGAGCTGGAAACAAAGGCACAACCAACACACATTTGTTTTGCTTTGATTCCCTCAGACAGCAATCCTTATTTTCCTGCTTTTCAAAAGGTAGGGTCTACTAAATTCCAGGGACCTGAAATACCTCCATCCCCCAAAGTCAGGTTTATTGTAGTCAGGTGGTTTGCGATATTTTGGCCTCTTCCATCTCAATAGGTCCAATAAATCCATGAGCCCACTTTATGATTATTTTGAAGTTTCTGGATATATTTTTGGAATAAGCATACTCAGCCCCTGGAGAAGGCCCACAGTGGCTCCCTGACCACAGAACCTGTGCTTTGTGGTAAGAATGACCAAGTGAAAGACCTGAATTGTCCTCCCTACCGGGACAGTAAACCAAAGAAATACCACATCCATGGGAAAACTGCAGAGATTAATAACACCACCAAAAACTTGAAATTTTCAAGGCTGGTAATTCCTGTTTAATTTACCTCTCTGGTCTGTGTAGAAAGCAGATAGATCTTGGAGAATAGCTATGGGTTATCACAAACACACTCAGGCATTAGCTATAACACAGCTGATTTACCAAATTCAGTACCTTTTCTGGAGCACATCCAGCCCTGGACACCTGATATGAAGCCACTAATCTGGAAAATGATTTACCGGTATGCAAGGAACACATGAAGCCATTTGCTTTTATTTCACAAGGCCAAAAATCCACTTTCACATTCTTGCCTATGGGCTGTAACAACTCTCCTCTCAGCCACAACCTAGTGTACTGAGCTCCTCCTTGTCTTCACACCCTATAGAACCTCACTCTGGCCCCCTGTGCTGATTACACCATGCTGACTGGGCCAGATGAATAAGAAGTAACAAACCCTTCAGATATCTTATGAAGACACATGCAAGCTTGATGGCGAAAAAAACATGAAGAGTCAAAAGCTGCACCCTCAGATCCAGTGGTCTGGAACATGTTGTAATATCCTGTCTGAAGTGAAATGCAGCAGGTTGCTGAGCCCTGATGGGCCTGGTACTAAAAAAGAAGCACATTTCGTGGGCCTTTTTAGCATTTCAAAGACAATACATACTAAGTTTAAACATGTTGGTCTGACTCCTTTACTAGGCAACCTCCTTAGACCTTGAGTACTGAGCAGCACCCAGAGCAAGAGGCGGACATGCAGCACATCTGGTGTGCAGCACAAACGGCTCGGCCACCTGGGTCTTAGGACCCGCAGATCCAATTAGTTGGAGCCAACAGGATCCAAAGAATCACAGCACGAATCTCTAAGGTTCTGGAACAGAGCCATGCCCTTTTCTGCAGATGAATGTTCTTTTAAGAAATGACTCTTGGCTTGCCACTAGGCCTTGGCAGAGCCTGATTAAAGGATATCAAGTGACCATGTGACCTGAGCTGCCGGTGATAATCTGTTATCTGACCCAAGAAGCCATAAGATTAGGCCTGTGCAGAAGCAACCCATCACCAAAAGGCAATAGTATAAAAGAGATCAGGCTCCAGCATGTATACAAGGCACAAGAAATTGCATGAGCAGATGGCTCAGACACCTCTAACAACCACTCCTACTTTATTACTACACCTACCATTTCAAGGAGAGTTCCTTATGAACCGCTGACTGAGCGGGAAGTTGGGCCTGGTTTAGAGATGGTTTGCATGGTGCTTGGCACTAAGAAGAAATGGACTGCTGCACTTCACATCTCCAGTGAAGAGTGTTCCCTGAGTACTTGATGAAAAGAAATCTCATCCCAGCAAACAGATCTGTGACCCGTACATTTGTTTGTCCACTTTTCTACACTGAAAAACAGTGAGAATGATGGCTTTACAGTGAGTCGTGGCCAAAGACTAATGGTTAACCTGGAAGGTCAAAGACTTGGTAAAAAAGAATATTGGAAGAGAGGGTACAAGGAGATCTAGGGAAATGTATATGGATACACCTCTCAGAATAAGCATAGTATGTGAAAAATATTTTCATCCCATGTGAATGTACACCAAAGGCCTTTCACTGCAGCAGGATAGGCTATATACGGACTCAACAAAAAGGACTTCTCATGAAGGCTAACCTGGCTCCTGTCAACAGAGTACCTAGCCAATGAATTTCTAACAGCAGAAACCAGTCCTCAGTGCTCAAGACGGCAACCTTCCTCTGGATGATCAGAACGCCACTTGGTGGCGGGTGGATCACACCGGACCCCTTCCACCAAGGAGTAGGTAATGGATGTCCTCACTCTGTACATCCACATGCACAAATAAACACACACACACATATATTCATGTGATTTCTTTTTACCTTTCTCCATACCTTACCTTTCTCCATAACTTTTCAAGCAGGATTGGTCATGGTGGTTAACTTTACAGTTTAGTTTCTAGGTTACAGAATATTTCAGTGGATTATGAATAAATTATAAATAAGTTGTGATAACTTCACCCAGAGGCAGATACAGTAACTGTTACCCAGTAGTAAAGTTCTTAATTGAGATCCTGATGGGAGCCCATGATTAATCATTAGGAGGATTAAAATCCCCTTAAAATCATATAGAAAAAAAATTACCCATTAGAAAATCAAAAGTTTAGAAGACTGATAATACCAAGTATTGGCAAGGATGTGGAGCAATTGGAATTCTCATATAAGTTGGCGTGTAAATTGGTATATTCCCTTTGAAACCTGTTCGGCAGTATCTTCTAAAGCTAAGCATACACCTACCTGTGCTGCAGTAATTCTACTTCTGCACACATAAGAGACATGAGTGCATATGTCCATGAACAGACATGTAGTTTTATTTATAATAGCTAAACACTGTCCATCTCCAGTAGAATGGATACATTGAATTATACTCATACAATGGGATACTACATATAAATTGAAAAAAAGGAGAAAAAGAGCCTCTGCTACAGGTAATAATATGAAAGAATTCCAAACATCATGTTAAGTGAAAGACGCCAGATTGGAAAGAATACATATTATGTTATTACATTTATAAAATGCCATAAACAGGCCAAATTAATGTACAGTGCTAAAAGTCAGAGCCACTGTTTACCTCTGGAAGGGTGAGTGGATGGGAAAGGGAGGTACTGCTTGAAACGAAACCCAATGGAGCCTTCTGGAGTAGTGAGAATATTCCGTATCTGGCTCTGGATGATGTTTATACAATTGTATCTGTATGTAAAAATTCACCCAGCCATATATTTAAGAATTGTGTACTTTGTTATATTGCAATTAAATTATTTTTTTTTAAGATTGTTGAATATGTATATATTACTTAGAAGAGAATCCAGAGGGGGATTTTTACCCCAGGCTCTCTGAGGAGTCAGCAATCCAACAAAGGTAAAGAACACCAGATAAGTAATTCATCAGATTTTCAGTTGAGTGCTTGCTTACAGAAACTTCCATCTTTCTACATAGCCAGAGGCACCCACTAATCTAATATAGCTGATTTCAAAAGCTTTCACTTCCTTATACTCTCTAATCTTAAAATGGTTGGAATAAGTATTACTGAGTTTTGAATTTTAAACAACTTACTTCTTTCTTCAGTTTCAAGGATAAGTAGGAAAAATGCCTGATGAGTTTATTTTAAATGTTAATCATATGTAAGTACTTTAGTTATCTTAAATGATTATGATACAGCATCTTCATTTTCCATCTCAACATAACATTGTTTCGATCTCAAAATATCCATTTCAATTCTATACATTTCAAATACTTAAATGTATTTTTTAACTATTTTATCCAGACTAGTGATCCAACAGAAATCCAATACATTTGTAAAAGTAATTATCAGAGAAAAGAGAATCTGATTCTAAAAGTGTTTTATTATGTTAACATTTTTCTCTTCTTTCTTGAATAAACAAAGCGATCAAGGTAAATTTATTTAAAATGTTGAGCATGCTAGCCATACCAAGCCAAATGGGCTAGTCTACCATTAGACTAAGGATCCTGTTTGTTTATAAAACAAACAGACCATTAATTCTAAAAGCCAACCAAAACACTGACCTCATTTTGCTGAGGTTAATGTTGATGCTGTTCAAAATTTAACTTCAGGGAACAACAGATAAAACTCTTCAGCACTCAACTAAAGTTCCCCAAAGCAATCATTAACAATGGTCTTTACCCCCTCTCTTGAAAACATTACCATCCTTAAGATAATTCATCATTTTTTAAATAAATGCAATAAAAACAATAACAAGTCTGAGGGCTCATTCCAAACCTGAATCTAATGGTGTATAATATTTTCTAAGAGCAAATGGTTATCCTTGATTATTCTTACATTCTAAAATTTTAAATATTAAATTTACAGTTTAAAATTAAATTGTTACAAAAATAGTAGCAGACTCAGAGACTCCATGAAGGAACTAATGGTTACCAAAGGGGTGGGGTGTGGGAGGGCTGGTGGGGAGGGAGGGAGAAGGGGATTGTGGGGTATTATGTTTAGTACACATGGTGTGGGGAATCAAGGGAAAAACAGTGTAGCACAGAGAAGGCAAACAGTGAATCTGTGGCATCTACTACACTGATGGACAAGGACTGCATTGGGGTGCGGATGGGGACTTGATAATATGGGGAAATGTAGTAACCACATTGTTTTTTCATGTGAAACCTTCATAAGAGTGTATATCAATAATACCTTAATAAAAAAAATAAAAGGGAGCCGAAAAAAAAAATTAAATTGTTACATAACAGAGCTGCAGACACATTCAGCAGTTCCTATTAAAATGCATGTTACTTGAATCAGACATTCACTTCATCAGTGAAACTATTTATGTTGTATTTACATATAAGTTTTTAGGAAGGAACTTCCAAAAAACATTGAATAACAAAGTTTACTTCTCAAAAAGCAGTAAGTTGAGCATGCACTCTTAAGAAAGGTAATAATGAATTATGCCAACATTGTTTATGCATACATTTATTATATGTAGAACCTTTACAATGGTCCCACATTGCAGCTTTATTGTATTGATCTAGAATTGCTGCTAATGCTGTAAATTTTCACCAGAAATATTGGTGTTATTGCCAAATTAATATGAGCTAGACACCTATATAATATGAGCACATTATCACTGAAGTCAGACAAATTGTGTGAGAAACTCAAAGGGGAGGTCTTTTTTCATAAGCATTGTACTCAGAAGGAAATCATACTATAGATATGCATTTTTCCCACCAAATTAATATATGACAAAAATTACCTGATTTCTTCAGAAGGCTTTCTCTGTAAACCCTAACTGAAACAGCCTCTCACATTTAGCCGTCACATTTCTCTAGCCTGCTCTGGCCTGTAACAGTGTCTCAGACTTTCCTTCAGTTTAATGACCTCGACAGTTTTGACAAGTACTGAGTTGACGAATGTCCCTCGTTTGTGTTTTTCTTCTGTTTTTCCCATAAGGCTTTGATTTTGAAAACAACAGATTTCCAAATGCTCAGCTCAAGGACTTCTGATAGGACAGAGTATAAGGCAAAAATTCTGGCTTTTATATCCCCATTTATTCAACAAAATAATGAGCTATTCTAGGAAGAAGCAAACTAAAGGTTCAAAATCTGGAGTGCAAAAAAATTAACAAATGGGACTATATCAAACTAAAAGGCAAAGGACACCATCAGTAGAACAAAAATGCATCCTACAGTATGGGGGAATGTATTTGTAAAGGACATATCCAACAAGCGGTTAACATCCAAAATATATAATTTTTTTTTATTGCAGCACTATTTACAATAGCCAAGAAATGGAAGCAACCTAAGTGTCCATCAGTAGATGAATGGATAAAGAAGATGTGGTACAGATACACAATGGAATATTATTCAGCCATGAGAAGAAAACAAATTCTACCATTTGCAACAACATGGATGGAGCTAGAGGGTATTATGCTCAGTGAAATAAGCCAGGTGGAGAAAGACAAGTACCAAATGATTTCACTCATCTGTGGAGTATAAGAACAAAGCAAAACTGAAGGAACAAAACAGCAGAAGACTCACAGACTCCAAGAAGGGTTACCAAAGGGAAAGGGTGGGGGAGGGTAGGTGGTGGGGGAGGGAGAAAGGGATTAAAGAGAATTATGACTGGCACACACAATGTAGGGGGGTCATGGGGAAGATAATATAGCACAAAGACGAGTAGTGACTCTATAGCATCTTACTATGCTGATGGACAGGGACTGCAGTGGGGTGTGGGGGGGACTTGGCAATTATAGGTGAATGTAGTAACCACAATGTTGCTCATGTGAAATCTTCATAAGATCATATATCAATGACACCTTAATAAAAAAATTAGCAAATAAATCTGGAATACAGATAAAGACCCTAAGCAATAGGAAGTAAAGCCAACACGGCTGGGGAATAAATCACAAGGATCCTGGGTAAAGTGAGCCCGAGAAAGACTGAGAGGCAAAGAAACATTTAGGAAAAGCTGGGAGAAAGTTAAATTGCCATCTGTTATGTCCCAGGCATCACTCTGAAGTTAGAGCTCAGCTACAGAAACCATATTGACTATTGACCCCTGCACACCCTACCTGTGCCCTACTCTTTTTTTTTATTCCAGCTTTATTCATTTTGGTGTATTTGCCCTTTTGTAAGTTGTCTCTATTCATTTCTAGAAAAAGAAAATTAAGTGATTGGTCAGGTCTCTGCATGAAAACAGCATTACCAACAGAGTAACTGAAGAGTTGAATCAAGGCACCGTCTACAAAGGTGTGGGCAGAAAAACCAACCTGAGATGGTACAGTACCATGGGGTTGGCAACAGTGCTGCTCCTCACCAGGCTGGAAAAGCAAGGGGACGAAGGCATTGTCAGCACCCAGAGAGAACAGTCCGCGGGAAAGAGCACTGGCGGGAGACCCGAGGCTAGACATCCACTCAGCTCTCCCGCCCTCGCCCCTGCTGGTGCCTTCCACTGGCCAGAGCCAAGAGACCACAAGGCAAAGATGTTGATGCTGTCCGTGTAGGCCAATGTCCCAGGGCACAGAGCGGGTGGGTTGGGATGGAGAAAGGATCTGGAGCGGCAAGAGGAAGACAGGCAGCGCAGGAAGGAGAGCAAGCCAAGCGCACTCGCTTCGCGTGGCTATCTGCATTTTGGTGCTGTTTGGGCATCTTCTCATCCCTACCATCTGGGAATTTCATGTGGCTCTCTGCATTTGACACTGGCTTGCATGTCTTATCATCCCTGTTGTACTGCGAGCTCCTCAAAGGCAGGGATATGGTTTACAGAAAAAGTCTTAGGTCCCTTGCCCAAACCCCTAAGAGACACTCAAGGAGGTGCCTCTTCATATATCTGAAGAGATGGAGCAGCCCCACCTCAGCTACTGGCCAGGATGGGACTTGGGTGTATCACTGCAGGACTCTGCTGCATGGAAACCTCACACGCAGGGCTCACCTTTGAGCAGGACCCTGACAGAGCACTCAGAAACAGGCAGATGAGACCAGCCTCCCAGGGTAAAGAGAGAGCCACTCAGTGCCTTGCTCTAAAACTAGAGAGAGACTCCAAGATCTCTTTCAACAGCCAGACCGATCATTTAGCCGTGCCCAACACCCCCACGTTAACGCAGAGCAGAGGCTGCCCCTGTGATCATACACAAGCAGAGTCTATGTTCTAACAAGAAGGACTCGGCCCCTGGATCATCCTGCCCAATACTTCTACTGTTGGACCCTGAATCTACTCTTTATAGATGGAAAACAGAATGAAACTTCACTTACATTTCACTCCATTTCCTCAAATAATTTCTCTTGCTTAAAAGCCTATAAAACCTCGTCTTGGAGACTTTTAATGAGGCACTAGTTCTTTTGTACTGACGTACACACCTGACTTAGCTTCCCTATCACACCCACTTGAACAGATCCACCTAAGTAAAGGCACAGCCCTGCCTGCCCTCCTGCACTGGTGCCCCTCCCCTCTTTCCCTGCAGAGCTTACCACTCTACATGGCCCTGGCAGGGGTCTGTTACTGGCTCCTTCTGGGACCGGGAGATACCTCCCTGTTTCTTCTGACTTCCTCCAAAACAAGCACTGTACTGACCAACAGAGTAAGTGCTTAACAAATTCATGAACTGAATGTGCTGTGTACAGATGACTCTGCATTTAATAAAAACACCCATTTCTCTTTTCAGAAATACAATGAAAATAGGAAAGGTTGAAGAATCACTGGAATGACATGTACATTCCACTCGAGTGTGCTGGCAATGACGTCCTGAGCACCTGTTTTAACAAACTGTGAACTGCCTGCTTAATCAAATAAAAGAACACCAAATACTAGCACCTAGAATCAAATCTTCACAGTGGTGTGGCAATGAGCTATTATGTTTACCTTACCAGGAATACAAAGTGGATGATTTAATGTTGTTATTTATAAGAAAAGGTAATCAACAATTGTATTTAACTTATCAAAATGGGTTTGCACAGAGACTATGCTGAGGGGAAAATATCTCATAAAGCTTCTGGTACAAAATAATTTAAAAGAAGCAAAGAAACAGTGAATTTTTTTGTAGCTTAAGTCTTTTGTTAATCTTATAATTCAATATTATCTTTACACATATGAGAGCTTTAAAAACAGGCTGTACTTTTAATGTTAAATCTTCACACCTCTATCATCTCTCTGCTTCTACTTATAAAATAGCCCTGTTCCTCCTCACTCTGAGTCTTAAAGGAGGCATTGTCTCTTGCTTGAGGCCATTCCTTCCCAGCATGGTTGCTACCACTCCCTCCCCCTCCTCCGTACCTGCCCCATCTGTCCTTCCCTCTCCCCAACCCCAATCTCACCCACTGACTCTTTCTTTCCAGCCAATATATTTATACACACACCAAAAAAACCCTTAGCTGCTCAAATCCTTAAAAAAAAAAAGCAACGAACTCCCCAGCCCCTACATAATTCCCTCCAGCCACCACCCATTGCTTTCCTTCTCACATGAAAGAGACTATCAGTGTTCTGTCCTCCTTCATCCCCACTTCCTGAGCCCTCCTTTTCCTGAGCCAAGCCTAACACCACCATTCTACAGCACCTGCTCTCCCGAAGGATGCCGATTTCTCCTAGATGCAAAATCCACCGAATTAATTTTAGCCATGTCTTGCTGGACATCTGTGCCACATTTCATACCGTGGACCTCCTCTTCCCAAACCACTCCCACTCACCGCCCTCCACTGGATTTGCCCTAAGGGTTGCTGTCTCCTCTACCCTTTGTTGAGGCCTGTGTCCTTCTGCCTTCTCACCCCAGGGCCCCAGTTCTCTTCCACCCCCCAACCTCCCTGCCCTTATTCTCGCTCTCCCCAAGCTCTCCTTGGAGCAGACAGTCCTACCCACCTCCAGGGTTCTGCCTCCTGTCACTCAAGGCTGCAAAGAAGCCTGCAGAGGGCTGCTTGATGCCCTCAGGGTTCCAGGCTCAGCAGTACCCCAAGGCACCCCGGCCACATCAATCTGGAATCTTCAGAACCCCTTCCTCCTTCCTCATTTCCAACATCCAGGCATCACCAAATCTTAGAAATACCACTTCCTAAATATTTTTAAAACCCATTCCTTTCTTTCCACACTGACTTCCCCAGTACTAGTTCAAGTTCTTAATATCTTTTGCCTGGACCATTGCAAAGCCTCCTCACAGAGCTTTCTGCATCTTGTCCAAACCTTCATTTCACTTCCCTGACACAGGCCTGCAAGATCTCCTGAAAGGACAAATGTCTATCACTAGCCTAGTCAAGCAGTTAAAAAGCCCTTCCATGAACCATGCATATAGATCATAAAGGTTCCCCTCTCCGGGCCCCCTTTACTTCCTCAGCCTCATATCCCACCTGATCTAAACTTGGTCTTCACTCTCCAGCAAGAGAGCTGGTTACTGTCACCTGCATGCTATCTCCAGCCTCTGTGTCTTTGCTCATGCTGTTTGATCTTGGAATTCTCCTGGTATCCCACCTTCCCTGAAAAGGCCATTCACTCTTCTGGTCTCAGGTGACATCCCCTCTAGGGATCCTCCCATGGCCTCAGTAAGTGAAATCACCTGTTTGCGCACTGCCTCCAGTCCTGAGTAAGCTGCCCGGAGGGCAGGGCCATGTCCTATTCTGTCCTCTGCTGGGGTTTGCCCTGAGCTGAGTGCTGAGCTCTCAGGGCTTAGCATAGCACAGGCCACTGGAAGTCCTGGCTGAGTCAAGGAATCTTAAAAGTAATTGGCCTTATTGAAGCAAGTTAGGAAGAGTTAAAACATTTTAAGGGTTTTTTGAATACCACTTAGATTTGGATCAAATTATTGGTAAATAAAGACAACCTAAAGAAAAACTCTTGAAGGAGGTAGAAGCTTTTTTGAACCATGAGAATATTATCATTTCCTTCATTATGACTGCAAATAAGACAACTCTAAAAATCAGGTTAGCATATTTCATTGTTTCTGTTCCAATGGATTCTCAAAGGAAGGTTATTTCTCTTGTAGACGTTCTTCTGTTCAGGCACTTGAAGAAATAGCTGCACAATCGGGTCTAGACGTGGTGTTTCTTTAATGAATGAATTAGAAAATCTTATGAATGTGCTTGGGAGTTATATTTGAAATAGCCATAAATCTTGTGATTTTCAAATGCTGCATTTATATTAAATGACTTAAGATAACATAATCCTAATTTAATGTTTAGAAATGTGACACAGGACATGATTTCCAAAACAGCTAAATAAATTCATTCAGGTGTTTCACTTCCTGAGAGGCCAATGCCCCATGCTATTTACCTGAACCTGCCTGACACTGAATGCAGACCATGCATGAAGTTGGACTCAAGTACCACGCATTCATATAATGAGCACCATGTGCTATCGTGGTTTTTTTCATTCACCTATTAAATAGTTACAAAACTCTTAAGATAAAACAACAATTTATTTTCATAATTGAAGAAATGGAAAAGTTACTGGCCTGCCCTCTGGAAGTCTTTGGGAGGCAGGAGGAATGAGGGAAATAGAGCAGCACATCCTTTGGATGCCCCCACCTTTCTGGGTGAACGAGCGACACCTGGGCAGGAGCCCTTGGCCCTGCGTTAGCCTGGAGCAAAGGCCACTGAAGCTTGGGGAAGGCTCCTGGCCTCCAGCCGAGAGAAGCTCTGATAAACATGCTAGGGTACCAACCTGCTTCTGCAGCTTGACGCCTCTGAGCTGCAGGCCTCCTGAACTGCTTCTACCTCTATGCCAATCCTCGCTGCTGCTCTAAACACTTTTGTTTCTCTGGTAACTTGTCTATCCTTCAGAAATTACTCTAGTTTTAATCTGTTAATGGTATGCTGTATTTTTCTTGAGTTTATAAAGATTTTTTTCTTGAAAAAAATTTTTTCCTGTCATTTTTGTAGCATTTTTGTAAGCATATGGATGGTAACAGATATGCTCAGCTTGCCATATTTAAAAAGTATCCTAATCAGACTTTTTTTATTGGTGATAACCAATCCAGTTATAAATTTGATCTAGATTAAATAAAAATATTTCATGGATTTTTAGAAAAAGGTTGATTTTTCAAGTTACAAATCCTCAACTTAAAGTGAGTTATCAGACCCACAGATCAATGGAACAGCTTATAGAGCCCAGATATAAACCCACACATATATGGTCAATTAATATATGATACAGGAGCCATAAATATACAGTGGGGAAAAGATAGTCTCTTCAATAACTGGTGTTGAGAACACTGGACAGTTACATAGAAGAGAATGAAAATGGGTTACTGTCTAACTCCATACCCAAAAATAAACTTGAAATGGGTTAAAGACCCCAATATAAGACACAAAACCATAAAATTCTTAGAAAACATAGGCAAAAATCTCTTGATCATATGTATAGTCAAAATGTATGTATGTATGATATGTATTTTCTGGGCACATCTCCCTGGGCAAGGGAAACAAAATAAAAAGTGAAGCAGGACTACATCAAATTAAAAAGCTTCTGTACAGCAAAGGGCACCATAAACAACAAAAAGGCACCCTACGGTATGGGAAAATATATTCCTTAATGATTTATCTGATAAGGGGTTAACTTCCAAAATACATAAAGAACTCATATAACTAACACACACACACAAAAAAAAACCTGATTAAAAAATGGGCAGAAGACCTGAACAGACATTTTCCCAAAGAAGAAATACAGATGGCCAATAGGCACATGAGAAGATGCTCCACATTGCTAATCATCAGGGAAATGCAAATCAAAACCACAGTGAGATATCCCCTCACACCAGTTAGAATGGCCACTACCCAAAAGACAAGAAGTAACAAGTGTTGGAGAGGATGCGGAGAAAAGGGGACCCTCCTACATTGTTGATGGGAATGTAAATTGGTGCAGCCACTGTGGAAAGCAGTATGGAGGTTCCTCAAAAAGCTAAAAATAGAAATACCCCTCAACCTAGTAATTCTACTTCTAGGACTTTACCTAAAGAAAACAAAACCCTGATTCAAAAAGATATATTCACCCCTATGTTTATCACCACATTATTTACAAAAGCCAAGTTATGGAAGCAACAAAAATGCCCATCAATAGATGAATGGATAAAGAAGATGTGGTACATATACACAATGGAATATTACCCAGTCATAAAAAAGAAAGAAATCCTGCCATTTGTGATAACATAGATGAAACTAGAAGGTATTATGAAATAAGTGAAATAAACCAGGTGGAGAAAGATAAATACCATATCATTTCACTTACTTGTAGAATCTAAAAACAAAACAAAATGAACAAAATGTCAATAGACTCATAGACACCGAGAAGTGATTGGTGGTCACCATCAGGAAGGGATTAGGGTGGGTAGGAAGGAAGGGTGAGGGGGATAAAAGGGGCACAAAAATTCCCAATAATAATATAAGTTGGTCACAGGGATGGTAATGCAGCATGGAGAATATAGCCAGTGATTCTGTAACATCTTCATACGTTGACAAATAGTAACTACACTAGTGGGGATGAGGATTTAATAATATGGGTAACTGTTAAACCACTGTGTTGTATACTTGAAACCAATGTAAGATTGTATATCAGTGATATATCAATAAAAAAAAAGTGAGTTATGTTCCAGTAAAACTTTTTTTTCAGAGCATAGATTTCTTTTTGCCAGAAATGGTTTTATTCATTTATGCAACACCTATCATTCACTTAGCATTATTTTAAATGGAGGTTAGTGTGGGAAATAAAACAGACTAGGTTCCTGTCTATTATAATTTCTGAAATTTAGAAAGCTTTCACATAAATGATGCATGTTGTGTATACTTATATATTAAGTCTTTATTGACACCCTAGTGGCCATTAGTTAGCATTTCAAGCACTCTTACCAGGAGTTCATGCTCGTGCTTTATTATTTGAAAATACAACAAAGCTTAGCAAAGGGGCTGTTAGAAATAATTTTCATTTGTGAAGTGAGTGGAGTCCAAGATATGTGTTGGTTAAGATTGTACAAACTCTACCATCTCTGAAAGAACAGCACATAAAAAATCTCGTAAAGCCAAAAATCTGAGCCTTGCAGAGTGGAACTCCCTAGTCCTGCTTCTCTCCACTCCTCAGAGACTCCGCTGCATGACCTGCATCACAAATAACTAGCTGGTCTGGTCATTAGAACACTGCCAGGTAATTAGGAAGGAAATAGACACAACAGTCAGGAAAGGCCTTTTCAGGAAGGTATACCTGAGCGCTCACTGGTCACAAGAGAACTTCCCAGGCGTAAAGAGCTACAAGTGCGAAGACCCTGAACTGGAAAAGCATAGGATGCATTAGAGAAATGAAAGACCTGCATGGCTGAGGATGGTGCACGGAGGGGAGTACTGCAAGATGAGACTGGAAAGAATGGGAAAGAGCTGGATCACAGTGTATGCGTCTTATAGATCCCGGTAGGTCAATGGTAAGGTGTATTTCTTATTTTTATTCAAAGTAAGATTTCATTCAAAGTGTAATGGAAGCCCCTGCAGAATTTTAAGAAACTATCTGACTAATTCACATGTTATAAAAATCATTCTGGTTACTATATAGAAAAATAAACTGTAGTGTTCAAGGAATTAAAGCAGAGGAGACAGGAAGGAGAATATTGCAGCAGTTCAGGTAAGAATTGATGGCGCCTGACTAAGGGGTAGAAGTGGAGATGGACAGATATTCTGGAGGTAGAAGTGACAGTACTTGGCAGCCCTCAATTGCTTACTAACCCTTAAAATACCTGACATAACACCAATACTTCTATACTACTGTTTTCCAGAGCAATACAGAGTTTAACAGGGAATAATAGTATCTGTTCTGAAAAATGTATTGCTATAAACTCAGAGCCCCAGAATATAGATCCCCACATTGCAGGCTGAGCAAAACACTCAGGGACTCCTGTCAACCATCTGCCTAAAAAAGGAAGGGAGACAGGGTGCCCCACCTCCAGTCTGCTGGCTGTGGTTCCTCAGCCAGGGTCAAACATTAGTCAGGTCGTGGACTGTGAGGGGTGGGATGGAAGGGTGGAGAGCTGACAGGAACCAACATTACCTTAATGCTCATCCCCAGCGTCCCCTCAGGCCAGCTTCCTGTCACCACAGTCCTGCTTTTTTTTTTCTCAGACCCCATGAACCAGTCAACCTGCATGCTTCCTTTTCTACTGAGATCATCGGCTATTGGGATGTGGTTTGCCCTTCCTGTCACCCAATCTGGAATTGAATCCTTTTTCATATATATGTCAAGAATGCAGAAACTGAGAGCCCCTGACCTTTTATATCCATGAAAACAAAATAGCTCATTTATCAAGCACTCATTGTTATATGTCAGGTACAGTTTGTAGAGCTTTCAATATAATAACTCATTTCATCTTCATAACAATCCTATCCCCATTTTACAAAAGGAGAAACTGAGATACAAAGAGCTAAGTAACTTGCCTAGCCAGCAAGCTGAAGAGCCAGGACTAGAACCCAGGTAGGCTGCTCACGTCCCCATGCTCATAACCACTTGAGTTATACTACTTCTGGAGCTCAGGTTCAAAATGATGTTCTTCAGGAATAAAAGTGAAACCACTGCAGTCAGCCACCATAGAAAGGTCCACTATGCAAAGACAGCACCCAGCTTCTATGTGTTAATGGAGAAATGTTGCAGTGAATGCATGCATGGTTTCTATAGTGGTGAAAATAAGTGAATTTGTTGTCATCAAGTTTTGGATAATTTCCAGAAAATCAGATTAATATGTGAAGAAGAAAAAGCATACATATCTTTCACCCACTCTGCAGTAAAGGAGAGCTACTCCTGTACACACTTGTCAGTTCTGCCCAAGTAAAAGGCTGCAGGGCAGGAGGCACCCATCTTGGGGGAGAACTTCCCACAAAGAGAATCATTCCTGTGGAATGAGTGCTCGGTTCAGAAATAAATGGCATTCTTCAAATGTCAGAAGCGTCCCCCTGGAATAACGCAGGTCCCCAGTAAGACTATTAAGCTGGTGTTACCAACCGTGGCCATCAAGAAGGACTTTATCTGTGCTGACAGTGACAGGGAGTGGAAACAACAAGGCTGAGAATGCTCTCATTATCCCAACAGTTCCCTGGCTTAACCTTCTAAAAATGAACAGAAGTGTGGCCCAAGTTTAGAATTCAGAGCCATGAGGCTCTCATCACCCAGAGCTCCAGACTAAAAAAAAAAAAAAAAAAAGGATCAGTATTCAGGGAATGAATACTTTGACAGTTTAAGATGTAAAGTCTTCTGAATAAAAATGATTCATACTATAAAATGAATTAATACTATAAAACATCACATTATTCCAGTCACCTAGGTTTCATAACAATCAGTCACAAACATCACTCAGACAGCAGTATTTTGCCACCCAGGCCTTCTTGGTGCGTCTGAGAACAGTACCCCCAAAGTAATCCTGGGGGGCGAGCCCTGTAAACCCATACCCCTGGTGCTGGGGCTCGCCGTGAATGTGAGCTTTCTCTAGAATCCCACTTTGCTGAGGGTTTTTTTCTTTACAAATTTTACATTCTACTCTACAAAAGATCATCGCGATTTTGCCCTTTCTTCTGCAAGGGAATTTAAAATATGAGTT
This sequence comes from Phataginus tricuspis, assembly GCA_029783875.1. Lineage (NCBI taxonomy): Eukaryota > Metazoa > Chordata > Mammalia > Pholidota > Manidae > Phataginus > Phataginus tricuspis. The sequence goes on along the minus strand of JAQQAC010009165.1, from coordinate 1,006,425 downwards.
TTTTCTATCAGGCACAACTTGTACTCTAGGAAGATAGGCCAAGTTTATTGTGGGGCTTTTCGTATCTCCCCATTACCACTGAGATTGGAAATACATAAAACTCTTGAGTGTGAAAATGAGGCTTTTAAAAAACATAGGAAACACATCATGAGGTCCCACATTCAGGTTTTGTCTGTTTGCAGACCAGTGGCTCTCAACTCACATTGCTGTTATAATCACCTGGGAAATAAGTTTCCACTCCGCACCAACTGAATCAAAATCTCAGGGTGGAGAAAGAGACCATCGTGTTTGGTTGTTGCTTTTAGTCCACTGGGTGACTTTACTGGGCAGAAAGGCTTGAGAACCACTGCTTAGAGGATGCTAAAGAAATACTAAGGTCCCAGACTGAAGGCGGAACACCAAAGCTGACCACCAAGGTCAATCCTAACAGCCCACTGGAGACACAGATCACAGTCAGGCGACAGCTCTCCCCTTCCCTGCCAGAGTGGTGCCGAAGACAGAAGGCTCAAGGGAGATCCAGCCCCATAACACAGAAATGTCTAGGTTCCGGTCACAAGTCATTCATCATTCCAAGATCCAGGAAGGTCTCAAAGTGATTGAAAAAAGACAACAGATTCCAACATCAAGAAGACAGAGATGTTAGAACTACCTGACAAACTTTTAAAGCCGCCATGATAAAAATTCTTCAAGGAGCAATTAGGAACATGCTGGATGAACTTGGGCACATGCCATCATGTTCCTCAGTCCCTAGAAGTAGATTCCTCGCAGGTGCAGAGAGTTGTGCAGGCTGGGAGGGCCCCACACCACTCTAACCCAGCTGTGCCCTGGCCCGTGGCCTCCTGGGGCCTGTTCGTGATGGATTCAGAATGACTTTCTGAATGAAACTTGAATGAGCCAAAGATGAGAACCTGCAGAGGGCAGCTATACCATTGGTGACCAATTGATTTGACAGTGTCTGTGTCTCCAAGGGGTACAATTAGGAAGAAGGGGCAAGATGATTGACCCCAGGATTTGATTTACACAGAAAGTATGAATCAATGCAAAGAAATGAGTAAGTTGGATTTCATCAAAATAAATAATTTCTGGTCCTCAAAATATCCTGTAAACAGGATGAAAAACACAAGCTACAGACAGAGAAAACATTTGCAAACTCTATACCCAAAGGACTGGTGTCTAGAATATGTAAAGCACTCCCAAAATGCAAAAGTAGAAAAACAATCCATTTAGAACATCAGCAAAGACATAAAGAGACACTTCACCGTAGAGAATATATAGATAGCAAATAAGGTCATGAAAAGATATTCCACATAATTAGCGACAGGAAAATGCAAATTAAAATTACAATGAGATATTACTACACACTGAACAGGACAGCTAAAGTTAAAAAAATAGCACCACCACCAGATGCTGGCAAGGATGCAAAGAAATTGATCACTCATACCTTGCTAGTGGGACTATAAATTGGCACAGCCACTTTGGAAAAGTTTGACAGTTTCTTAAAAAACTAAACATGTGACTGCCATATGACCCAGTAATTGCACTCTTTGGCATTTATCCCACAGAAATGAAATTTTATTTTCATACATAAAATGTGTGCCTGTGTTTGTAGCAGCTTTATTCATAAAGCTAAAAACTGTACCAACCCAGATGTCCTTCAACAAGTGAATGGTTAAACATACCAGCACATCCAGACCATGGAATACTACTCAGCAATAAATTCTGACACATGCGAAAACCTGGATGATCTCCAGAAAATTATGTTGAATGAAAAAAGCCAATCCAAAAAAATATGATTCCACTGACACAACATTCTTGAAATAAGAACACAAACAGAGATTAGGGGTTGCCAGCGCAGGAAGATGTGAAAGAGGCAGAGAAGCGGGTGTGGCTACCCAAGGGCACAAGGAGACCTTGGTAATGATGGAAATGTTCTGTATCTCAACTGCGTCATTGCCGAAACCCTGCTTGTACCACTGTACTACTGTTCTGCAGCAACTTGGGGAGAAACAGAAGAAATATAAGATCTTTCTGTATTATTTCTTACAACTACAGGTGAAGTATCTCAAAATAAAAAGTTCAATTAAAAAAAAAGTGGGAGCAGGCTCCTGGCCCACTGAACCCTGATCATCGCATATGTACAGCCGACGCCAGTCGGAAGCGCCCTTTACCTGTGTTCCAGATCTTTATTTACTGGCCATTTGTAGCGCGATCATTTCACCCATGATTCATGAGTCCCAGAAATCCAATTTTATTCAATAAAGAAGGGGCACCCTGTAGCTTTGTCAAGATCAGGTTTTCCCTGGTGCCCCCGACATCATATCAGCTCATGACGTGCCATGGGCTAGAGCGGCCACTCTCCGTGACGCTCCTTACTTTGCTCTCTTCCACCTTGTCAGAGAAAGGTGCTAAAATGCTTAAATGCCACTCCTTCCAGTAGCACGACCTTTCCGGGGCTTTCAGACTAGAATTTTCATGCGAACTAGAAAAAAATTAATCACTGCTAACTCCTCATCTTTCATATTACAACACACCCAATTCTCAGGGAAAACAAAAAAAGATACTCCTCCACAGTGTATTTGGGCAAGAATTCCTCTGTGACTCAATGTACATTTGAAGAGTCAATCCACGTACCAGGTACAAAAACAAAAACAAAAAGTTGCAATCTTCATTTCTTACCTATAACTACAGTTCTTAAAACTCCCCTAAACCTAAGAATTCATGTACCTCACCTGCAGGGAGAAACTTATTTCAACATGAAAAGGCAAAAACCTATCCTTAATTGAAAGCTGTTCAGAGGGAAAATCGACACTATATCCTGATACTTATTCTGATATTTCACAAATTTCGTTTGTCAAGCCATGCTACCTCCTGCATTACATCTTGGTAAAAACTTTGAGCAGCATTACTTTTGCATCAGGGGCTGAATTTGGAAACCGTTCCACAGAGATGTAGTGCCCATAAATCCTTACCTGTTCCCCTGTGAACTGTGTGTGTGCAGGAGTAGACAGGTGCGCCTATATACAAACACCTTTACAGAAGGAGCAGAGCACACTGGGCTAGCACCAAACCAGTGTTTCCTTACATTCTTTTAGGAACAAGAAACTGGGGAAGCCGAACCAGCCCACTGGCTTTCGGTGGGCATTCAGGGAGGCAAAAGAATATACAGTTGTACCCTGAACAACATGGGTTTGAACTGCCTGGGTCCACTTCCAGGTGGGGCTTTTATTTTCTCCAATAAATATAGTACAGTACTGTAAATGTATGTCCTCTTCCTTATCATTTCCTTAACACTTTCTTTTCTCTAGCTTATTTTATTTTAAGAATACCATATACAATACATGTAACACAAAATATGTGTTAACAGACTGTTTATGTTATTAGTGAAGCTTCTGGTCATTAGCAGTTAAGTTTTCAGGGAGTCAAAAGTTATACATGGATTTTCATCTGTTGTGGGGGTCAGTGCCTCTAACCCCTAAGCCACTGTTCAAGGGTCAACTGTATATACCTATCCTCAAATATTTAGAATTTTACTCTTTGTTAGTACTAGAACTTAAGTACTTCCTTTTATATAAAATATTTTGACAGTAATGTCAAATTCTGAATACCCAGAATTCTTATATTACAAACAAGGCCTTATATCCCACAAATAAAGTTAGGGCATAATATCAAAATTCATCATCAGGGAAATGCAAATCAAAATCACAGTTCATCTCATACCTGTTACAATGGTGATCATCAGAAAGAAAAGAGAGTGCTAGTGTTGGTCAGGACGTGGAGAAAAGAGAACTCTTGTATACTGTTCGTGGGAATGTAAATTGGTACAGCTAACATGGACAACAGTATGAGGGTTTCCCAAAAGTTGAAAATAGAACTACATATGATCCAGCAATTCTACTTCTGGGTATATATCCAAAGGAAATGAAATCAGGATGTTAAAGAGATATCTGCACTCCTATGTTCATTGCAGCATTACTCACAACAGACAAGGCAAAGAAACAACCTAAGTATCCATTAATGGATGAATGGATAAAGATGGGGTAATACACACAGTAGAATATTATTCAGACATGAAAAAGAAGTCCTGACATGTGTGACAACATGGATGGACCCTGAGCACATTATGTTAAGTGAAGTCAGTCAGAGAAGGATAAATTCTGAGTGATATCACTGATATGTAGAATCTAAAAATGCTGAACTCATAGAACCATGGTTGCCAGGGGCTGGAGAACATGGGGAGACATTGTACAAACTTCCAGTTATAAGATGAATAACTCCTGGGGATCTAATGTACAGCATGGTGACTATAGTTATCAATACTGTATTATACACTCGAAAGTTGCTAAGAGAGTAGATCTTAAATGTTCTTACCACAAAAAAGAACCAGGGATTACATGAGGTGATGAAGATGTTAACTAATCCTACTGCAGTCATCATTGTGCAATACATAATATATCAAATACTGCTGTATATCTTAAGCCTATACAATATTACATGTCAACTATATCTGAATAAAAGCCTGTTGAGGGGCAGTCAACACTCTCCCTAGAAATTACTCAGAAATAAGTGTGTGTAGGAGGGTACATGGGCACTCTCCAGTCATAAAGCAAATGCATTCAGTTTCATGAATATTTAAAGAAGTATGACTCCCAAAGGCTGGAACACTTGGGATACTCAGAAATCCTAAAGTGGTCAACTAAAGAGTAAGAGGAGCCAATAATCAAGTTTAGCAAAATATAGAAATAAGATAAGCGATTTTCTTCAGCTGTCCTATATGCCACAATACCCTGCTTAAAAAAATGCAATGGAATAAAACTTGCAATAAAAAAATGTGACACTTAGGATTAACCCTAAAAAGAAGGATGCAAGACTTCAATGACAAATAACTATAAAACTTTACTCAAAGACATAAAGAGAAATTGAATGGAGAGGCAAAGCATGTTGTCAATGCAAAGTCTGAATATTGCAGTTCTTACAAAATGAAATCATAGGTTGAACACAATCAGATTTAAATCCCAATGAGAATAGTTAGAAAGACAAAAGGTATTTTAAAGCTTAAAGGAAAAAAAAATGAGGGAACTGCTTGGAAAAATTAAAAAGCAATTCATATTAGTTATGAGAGTGAGTGCTGGTCAAAGCAAAAACATTATAAATCAACAGTAATTCACAAACCTATTGGTACATAACAGACTGATCAGGAAAGCCAGGGCAAAAACCTGAAATGCTATGAATAAGATAATAAAATTTGATTTAAACAAAGTAAGTGAAGAAATAGTCAACGAATTATGTTGGGACAAATTTGTACTTACCAATAATAATTTACATCTACATATAGCAAAATAAATTCTAGGTAGACTAAAAGTTAAATGTAAAAAAGATGAAGCAGGCTATGAAATGCATGGAGTTCTGATATGTGCAACGACATTGATGAATTCTGAAAACATTATGCTAAGTGAAAGTCACAAAAGCTCTCATATTATATGACTCCATTTAAATGAAATATCCAGAGAAAGCAAATTTATAGGGACAAAAAATAGATTAGTAATGCAGGGCGGGGGTGCGGAGGTGTGCATGGAGATTTGGGGGTGATAGTTAAAGAGTTTCTTTTCAATGTGATAAAAATATTCTAAAATTGATAGTGGTGATTGTTGCACAACTATATAACATGCTAAAAGCTACTGAATTGCACATTTTAAATAAGTTGTATGATATGCAAATTGTATCTCAATACAACTGTTACCAAAAAAAGATGAAAATGCAGATGATTACTCTGAATAGTGAATTTGAAAAAAAAATTTAGGAATCCATTAAAAAGTTAGATTTAACTTCACTAAAAATGAAAACTTCTTTAACCTGAGTTTAAAGGCAAAAAAAAAAATAGTAAACATATGTTTGCAAGTAATGTGGTAGATGAAGGCTAACTTTATTATTAAAAATAATAAAAGGATGACCCTGTTGTGAAATGGATGGTCAGCAAAATCCTCATTTAGAGCTTGAGAACCTCTGTCACAGCCAAATACCAATTTTTTTTCTTCTCATGGAAGCAGATGGGAATGAAAGGTATGCACTTACTGGAAGACAGTTTTGGTATCTGCAATTCAAACTAAAGAATGGGGAACCTGTCAAAACTTTGTTTTAAGCCCCTCTGTTTACTGAAGAAAAAAAAGAAGAGGGAAAGTCATAATGGGATTTTGTCTGGATTTGGAGAAATTTCAGCATGGGCAGTAAATAAAATTCTCCCTCAACCTCAATAACACAAAGAGCTGCCCCAGCTATTTGCGAGGGTGGTGGTATCACTGAAGCTTCCTCTGTGGTCGATCTTCATCATTTCATGACCCATGACCCCTCAGCCCACTGAAGTGTCCCAACTTCAGGAAGAGACTAGAAACAGCACATGGATGCTGGATTCGGCTTTTCCTTTGCCCTTTATTAAGAACTGGGAAAGCCCTTGCCAGCAGAAGGGGCCTCCCTCCAGGCCCTGCCAGGTACTCCCTCCACACAAAAGCTTGAGAGTGTGACCTGTTCTGGCTATTAGGACCTACAGGAAAGAAGTCTGATGGGGATGTGGTATTTCTGGGAAAAACGCTCCTTTCTGATAAAAAGAGAGATGGCTATATCAATCAGGGTCTCAGGCAGAAACACAGTGACTCAACTTGTAAAATTGGGAAATGTCTAATAAAGGGCATAGGAAAGTATGGGTATGGTATAGAAAACCACAGAGACAATGCAGAGTCCCAGAGTTGGTTAAGCAAGCTTTTATCCACAACCATGAGAAAAAGGGTGAAAAAAAAAATAACAGAAAAGCTAATCCCTGTATTGTTGAACCCGTGAACCAATCCTCAGCAGCCAATTTCCAGACTTGCTATTTTGGGAGAAAAATAAACCTCATTACCTAAGTCAACAAAATAGTCAATGGAAGAAAAAAAATCCACTGACCAGTCTGTCTTTTTATCCACTGAAATTATCTCATTGAACTTAAAAGAATTAAATTATAGTCTAAATTAGAGAGGGGAGGCAGCCCAAATCCAGATCTTAAGAGAGACCCCAATAGACCAAAGGACACAAAACGCAAAAGAAGGAAACAAAAATGGGTCATATTCAGCCTTCCAAGTTTCCTACATACAAATTTATATTTTTCAAATCTTTACGTATATATCACTCAGATGATAAAGTTCCAGTCTCATAAATTTTAAAACTAATAATGTTGATTCTGATAGATTTTTAAAGGCTGACACATCTACAATAAGTGTTTAAAGGAAGACAAAGGCTACTGAGTTCACCTATATGGTCCAATATTGATTTAAAAGGACGCTCAGAGAATGGAGTTTTCTGGGTAATTGAATTTTCCAGGTTGTTTTAATCCAATAAATAATTGTTGAATTTAACCATTTGGCTCTGATCTGCAAAAGATGTAAGAGATTGGACTAAGCACCAACTTCAAGAAATACTGTAAAACTAAACTTTTAAAATGAATCCCTGGTATCAACTTTCTTTTTAATCCTACCTTTATATAGGATCATAAATATAGGACACATGTCAAAGTTGGGGTTAGGTTACTTTGACTAGACAGTAATGGAAGATGCTATAGACAGGACATTGTTAGACTGAGTAGATGGGCAGGCTCAATGGGAGTGGAAGTGATTCTCCTGAAAGACAGCAAAACAATCGAGTTACAGGAAAAACAAACAAGGTGGGGGTTGATCCTTCCCTCCTGCTACCTGAGTCCACAGTGATCTCACCATTGACAGAGAATACTAGTGGGTCCCTACTTTAGCTGAAAAGACTAGAAGAGAAAAAGAACATGAAAAAAAGAGCAAACTGCCCCTGGATACCTTATGTGTGTGTCCACCTGGAGAGCCCAGATCTGTCCCCAAAGGATATGGGCCTCACATCTGATGGAACCAAACCCAAGGCAAGAGTTCCCTTCCTACTGGAACTAATGACCACATAAAAGCAGTGAGATTTTACACACACACAGCCATCAAGATACCAGAGAACAGAATCCGGGGGAGGAAGGTCTGAAGGCAGCCTGCCCTTCAGGCCCGGCAGCAAGTGCCTCCAGAGGACCCATTTAAGGTCCTTCACTGCTCACAATGAAGCTTTCTGAACCTGACGGCCTCAGGGGCTCTCCACTTTGACTCTGCCTGATAACTCTGCTCAAAAAGTCCCTAGGCTGACTGTCATGGCTGCTGACTTCACCAGGTCCAGCTTCAACCAGGGATTAAAGCAGCTGCATGCATGTCTGGTGCCTGATGCTGCCCACGGCCCACAGGGGTGCCGTCCCTGAGCACACCCAGGTCACCGTCCCGCTGCCCACGGCCCACAGGGGTGCCATCCCTGAGCACACCCAGGTCACCGTCCTGCTGCCCATGGCCCACACGGGTGCAGTCCCTGAGCACACCCAGGTCACCGTCCCGTTGCCCACAGGGGTGCCGTCCCTGAGCACACCCAGGTCACCGTCCTGT